>JARHVA010000319.1:4340000-4550000 GCA_037957365.1 Torreya grandis | reverse complement strand
CTTGACCTATTCCTTTCATGTCATGACCCCAAAAAACCATCAAATAAGTATATATAAGACATAAAAACACACTCATATCACTGAATCACTCTTTCTAATCCTCATTAGGCTAAGCAGGGTCTAGGAGTGGTCTAAGTGCATACTTGATCTGAAGGTCCTATCCTTGTAGGCTCACCTTGAGACTCTCATGGATGTTTCTACACCTTATTATCATGATCACACAAACTTCACAACCTATAAAATTCTTGAGATCACTCACCTCATCATGTCACCATCTCATACCTTCACCATGCCATGACTAGGCTCAAGCTTCTAATGCATTTGACATCTTGACCTGTTCCTTTCATGTCATGACCTCAACAAAACATCAAAATAGTATATATAAGACATCACAACACACTAATATAATTGAATCATTCTATTTATAATGACAACAATCTTCCATAGCCTCATATAGACCTAAAACCACATGACCAAGCTTCATATGACTAAACATATCTCTTCTAGACACCTGAACACCTTTGACACCTTGACCTATACATTCATGTAGCCAGAATTATCTCTTGACTTCAAATTATCTCTTCCCTTAAAATTTTTTCTTGCCTTCAAATGCATCCTTTCACATGACTTACCCTAAAACTCTTCATGTCATGAATATGCCACACTATGCACATACAATCTTCTACACATGCCTCTTCATATCATGACATTAATGACTTGTACAGACCTCTTCATACATTATGATTCCTATATAGAAATTATTTATATTAAAACATATTCCATGACTTTTACCTTCTATTCTCACATCACTCATGCCAATTCTCATTAATGCAAAAATCTTATGTACCTTGACATATCACATACTACCATATATTCTTAGTCACCTTTGATATCAACCTTGACAGTATAATCTTGACATGATACATCTTTGACATCAATGACCATTATGCCTTTTCATGATGCACCCTTTTGATATCAATGACAACAACATGCCAAAAAACTCCCCCTTTATCATTGATGGCAAACATATTGATGGAAAGCACACTACAATCTGAAATTACTTCAAAATGGTACTTTTGACATTTGATCCTTTTCCCCCTTTTGACATTAATGAAAAAGAGACACTAAAAATTTATCCCTCATGAGATCTTTCTCCCTTATGGTAATAGGATCATAGAGTCTATGAAGCATCATATAAACATATTCCCCCTAAGTCCATTCATATCCTATTCAAATGAATTCAGATACACAGGAATACTCACCTTGTCATTGATATGATTGATATAGATAAAACTCTTGATCACTCACTATGCCATCACATCTATTCTTATTTGACATAGATATTCAAATGGAATTAGATACACAAGATCACTCACTTTCCTTTATGCACCTTGATACCACAGAGATGAATAATATGCATCTTCATTTCCCTATTCTAGCTACACAAACATCCATCATGCTCTTAGTCTTGGCCACTTTATTCAACCTATATTGATGTTTTATTTATACCTTATTTAACATAAACCATTTACTTATTTGATCTTAAAGCTAATGAATCATCTAATTAGCTCCCCCTTTATCCTCATAGCTTGTGCTCACAATATGAGTCATCAGGACTCAGATACCATTCTCAACATCCTTCAAGCATCTTGATACCAATACCACTTCTCAACACAAATCAAGCTATAAAATATTAAAAAACACATAATTTTTTTTACTATCTCTCATATACCAATTATCTACACAATATTTCATCACACTTTTAGCTCTATCAACAACATCCAACTTGTTTCTATGACCATATTGGTCTTGCAGACTAGTCCATATTCCATATGTCTATAGACACAGTCCTATGCTCAGACATGTATTCTATACCATGAATACTCATGAATTGATATCCATAATAAATTTTCATACTAACCAAAACTCCTTTCACCTTACCATATATATACAAGCTACAAAGAAAACAACTCATACCTTGTAATATAGATAACTTGGAATCCTCTCAAGATGAATCCTTCTTTGACTACAACCTCATGCTTATATTGATAGAAGAGTGTCTCCATGAATCCTAATGGAGTCACCCATTTCCATAGGGATCTAAAAACTTCATGAACTTAGGAGATTCTCATATCTCCAAATCACTCTAATCAGATATCTTGCAATCATGAGACTAATAGTCCCTCCTTAGAATCCACTTAGGCTTGACTAAAGCATTTAACTCATCAAACTTGTCATCCTTTTTTGTCTCATTAAATTCCTTGTAAATATATGAAGATAAAAAGTATTCTTCACATTCATTCACTTTTTATCCTTACTCTATCTTAAAAAATAATTGATTTTGACTCTTGGACTCAATATGATCAGTCTTGACTTTTTTTGGCTTCCATACCAATGTTTGACCCTTCTCATGCACTCTACGAGCTACATATACCTTGTTAAGTCTTGATGGCCTTCTAATTCTATTAGGATAGAATATTATAATGTGTCCCATATTATGGCACCTATAGCAAATAGCATTTCTATACTTACCTCTTGACTGATCACTCCTCTCATGTTCCCATGATAACTCATTCCTTGAGACCATTCTATAATCATGTGATCTATGACCAAACTTATGACAATAAAAAAATAACCATTAAAAGAATTAGAATACCTCATTAAATTGGGATTCCTGATTGGTCTCTTCATGTTGAGTTTCATGTTCATATTCTTGAATTGTTGATGATCACGATGAGCCACATATTTGAGAGTTTATATATAAGTCTTTGAGGTCTGACTCTTCTTGTTCTCTTTTTGGTCTTGTTTGAACCCAAGACCTATATTTTCATGTAGATACCTTTGATACTCAAAATATCACCAAGAACTTTAGCATTCTTGTCAATTCTATGATGTGTCTTTAACTTGATTGATGCCTAATTGAATTCTACCTTCAAGGACTCCATTTCTATTCCAAACTTGATGCATTCTTCCTCCTTAGTCTTAAGATTTGTAGTAAAAATTTCAATATGAGTTTATAACCATTTGATGATCTCCTCATGTTCATTGGTATTGATGCTTAGTATCTCTTTAAAGAGATTGATTTGATCCTCATAACCCTTAACCAATGACCTTAATTTTTGATTCTTATTAATAATTTTAACTCCTCTAGAGCACTCACCAATTCTATCTCAAGGTACACTTCAACCTCTTCTTCATTTGATTCTTCATCATCCATAAGGCCTTTCCCTTTTGAGCATCCCTTATTATCTATTTATATTGACATGAATAAGGTTTCATTATTATCATGATCATTAAAATCATCATCACTATCAGATGTACTAGTTTCACTTACAATGAATGAGCTACTACCTTATTTGGTATAAAAACTTCTCTTGTTATTGAATGAACCTTTCTTGTCTTTATAAATTTTAAAACACTTTTTACTCTTTTCAAGACTATAGGTATTCTTATCATCACCATTATGTTCATCATGTTTTTCATCATGCTCAATTATATCCTTGTTAGGACAGTTAGATGCAAAGTGACCAATATTATCATAGTTAAAGCATTTGAATGGCAAATTTCCCTTATACTTACCTAAACCTTTCCTTAGTTTTCTGAAAAACATGGCTTTTAATTTGTCATCATCAATATCTATATTAATATAATCCTTGGACTTATTAATTTGTGAAATTTTCTTAGCTTTGAATGTAGCTTCCTTTTTGGAAGGTCGTCCATCACCTATTCTCATCTCATAGGTAGTCAAGATGCTATGAAGTACATCCATCTATAATTAGTTAAGGTCTTTGATCTCCCCTATAACAAACACCTTTGAATCAAACTTAGATGTTATAAATATCAATACCTTTTGTACTACTTTTGATTCTTCCAACTTCTCTCCTAGGCCTCTGATGAAATTTACCACTTCATCTACTCTTAATAGATAAGATGCAATGTTTTCATCCTCCTTCATTTTTAAGATTTCAAACTGACTTCAATGAGTCTATAACTTTGCCAAATAAACTTTTGTGTCTCCTTAATATATGGTCTATAACATTTATCAAATCCATTTGGCTGTATTACAATGTATGAAATTAATAAATTTTGATTTTGAAAGACCACATAGTATGTCATTCATTTCCTTTGAGTTGTTCTCACTCACCTTCTTGCTTGATGCATCAATTGGTGGCGTAGAGGGTGAAGTGAATCTATCAATAATATATTGACATATGTCATAAACAAAATAAATTATATATATCTGTCAGGATCTTGCTCCACCAAAAGAGCACAATATGATTACCAAACCAAGCAACTTTATATGCAGAAATTAACCAGATTCACCAAGTAACTAGAATTCAGAATAACACATGATATGAGAGACAATACACAAATTGTATTAACACTTTATACAAAAAAGAATACAATAAAGAAGATGCCACTTCTTCTCCACCACCTTATAGAGGTTTCCCACACCTCAAGTGAACAATAATTCTTCTCCCCAAAGCTCTCCCTCTCAGGTCCCAACACCCAACTCAAAATACAGAGTTGGTGTTCACCTCCTGTGCTCCACGCACACCACAAGTGCTCCACACACTCAAACAAGTACTCCACGTACTTCAAGTAGATCTCCCATGAACCTACAACAACCTACAATTCAACAGACCATACTTATGGAAGGAACTCCCTTGCCTTCCTCTTTGCTCTATCTGAGTACACACCTGTACTCCAAGTAGATCCTGCCTGATACTGCTCCCTGTTGTGTTGCTGTCTATATGATCCTGCACACCTGCAAATCAAACACGGTTCTGCTCACCTGTGAACCTTGACCTTGCACACACATACACCTGCAGATCAACGATCTTACTTACCATGTAGATCTCCTATATAGGCCATGCAACTGTGACCAAGATCCTACACACCTGAAGAACCCTTGTCCTTGCCTCACCAAGTCCTTATGATTCTCCAACCAGTACCAAGCTTGGCACTGATAGGGAACTAGGAGGAACACCCTTACTCACTTCACACACAGAAGGAGAAAACTTTGCTCAACTCAAACTAGAACACTTTTCCAATACAACCATGAGTCTATTATATAGATCTCATCCAAACAATAATTAGACATCTAATTACAATAATTAGATCCACAACTCTCAGTCTAAAAATAGCTCTAATCATGCAAACACTTGGTTCGTTAGCTAACTGCCCATAATAAACTCGCAGTCAAACCACACAGGCGACCAACGTCGGTCCCTGTCTGCCTGGAGGTGACCGATGCCGGCCGACCCATGACCGACGTCGGTTGCTTATCTTCACTGTCCTACCGATGTCGGCTGATCAGACCAACACCGGTTTCCCTGATGCTTAGCAACCTTCAGCAACCCCTCTAATGGCCTTCTCCGTGTCTGCATCAGTGAAGCTTTTAGCTCCACACCCTAAAAATCTCCCACTTGGAGATAAATAGCTGCACTATACCTGTACCTGTACTCTATCTAATCTGTTTCCTAGTTTGTATCCCTCTTCAAGATCAATCCTGAAGACAACCCACCACACATCCTGTGGTGTACCTCCTATCATCCGAGTACCCTACCACATTCGAACCTACAAATACATGTAGTGAAGTCCTGACCCTACATAACACGAATCCCTACTGCCGGTCCCTCTCAAATACCTGAGAACCCACTTCCCCGAATTGGCTCCTAACTCTCTGACAGCTCCCACTGCATGGGAATACTCAGGTCTATACCAGACCTTATGTGATTTCGGACACTGTACCTATCCAGCCCTTAGTGTGCTCTGGCTCTGCATCCTGAACCTCACCAACACCTGATTCACATCAGCTCCCACTCGAGACAAAATCAACCTGTGATCTCCAATGTCTCCCATGTCAAAGAATTTCGCTGCTCCAAACTCCTCATGACATGACACTGAACTAATCTTACCCTTAGCTCAGCAAAACCCTGTATGTATAATCCTGCTAGCAAAACATACCATCCACATACAACAACAGAATGATGTTGTGACTCATCATCCACCTAGTAAGACAAACCACAGTAGTTACCCTGACATTGACTGAAGTCATGCTTCGTCCTCCACCTGTCAAAACCTGTACCACTGTCCTGCAGCTCCTCAAGACCATATACTTGGTCCTCCATCTCACGTATCCGTTCTCTCTATTCTTCTACTAAGGTATCCATTCATCTTTGTGCTTTCATACCTGCTGGCAACCCTACCAAAACACACCTGTTTGGTTCTCCTCCAAGGAATCACATCCTCATCCATGCCAAGCTCACACCTATTTCCTGGATCCTTCCTGCTCTACAATCAACAACATGTATAAAGAAGAGGAACAACGAATTTGAGGGCCTACTTACGTCTTCAGTCCTCTGTATGGGTGTTTGAGACTCTTTGACAGCGTGCTGTCCACCCAAAATTTGTTACAGTGACCGACCTCGGTCACCCCACAGTCTGCATCCGACCGACGTCAGTTCCCATGCGTCTGTCCCTGACTACCGACCCTGTGGTGTCCCTACTGTCGACGTCGGTCCTCTGACCGACATCGGTCTTACATACTACCGACGTCGGTCCCATGACCGACATCGGTCTTACCCTGCCTGACATCGCCGGCTTCGGTCTGCACATGACCGACATCGGCACCTGTCTGTTCGACGTCGGTTCCTCCTGACCGACATCGGTACCTGTGTTTGCCTGTGAGTGATGAATTTTTACTCGTGAGCTCCTTTGAATCAATACCCATGTCCAAACTGCCCTACTCAGAAGTATCCAGCCACATCCACTGGGTTCTGTCTGCCATCTCCTCCATAAACACCAAGGCTTTCCAGTTCTTAAGCCTGTCAAATATATCTGTCTTCCGCTTAAGAACATGCATCTCCTTCCTGCTCATGTGACCAAGCCTACGAAGCCACATCTCCACAACAAAAGAAGAATCAGTAATATAAATAAGTAGATAAAGGGTACCTATTTTCTTACCACCAGCTAATTCAAGTGCATCCGCTGTGAGAGTTTTTGTGCATCTCTCATCACCCAATCTTTTTGAAGAAATTAGCCATATCTCCAAACCTGGGACCTGCATGACCTTCATCAACACCTGTGTGTTGGCCGCCTGCAATTTCAGCTTCACTTCCCCTTTGCCAATTCTTTGGCAAGGCTCACCAGCTCCTCTACCTGGAACTGCATGGAAAGAGGCAACCGAATCTTTTATCCAAGATTCAACTTTATCCAAGAAACCTCCTAGAGCATCCTGTGCAACAACACCTGCTACATCTGCTTCTTCAGTCTCTTCATGCTGATCTGCTACCAACCAACAATAATCTTTTACCTGCTCTTTCTTTCCATAGGACCGTGAGTGACCATCTGTGATTTTCAACTCCTCCATTCTTAGCTTACTTTCATCTGCCATTGCTCTACTCCCACTCAATCAGAAACCCCTGAGAGTGACCTGTAATCAAAACACACTACCTAGATCTAAACCAATCTGTTAGTATCCCAACCAAATGCTCTGATACCACTTGTCAGTGGTATCAAGCTATGAGCTAACAACCTTGCTCTGATACCACTTGTCAGGATCTTGCTCCACCAAAAGAGCACAATATGATTACCAAACCAAGCAACTTTATATGCAGAAATTAACCAGATTCACCAAGTAACTAGAATTCAGAATAACACATGATATGAGAGAATACACAAATTGTATTAACACTTTATACAGAAAATAATACAATAAAGAAGATGCCACTTCTTCTCCACCACCTTACAGAGGTTTCCCACACCTCAAGTGAACAGTAATTCTTCTCCCCAAAGCTCTCCCTCTTAGGTCCCAACACCCAACTCAAAATACAGAGTTGGTGTTCACCTCCTATGCTCCACGCACACCACAAGTGCTCCACACACTCAAACAAGTACTCCACGTACTTCAAGTAGATCTCCCATGAACCTGCAACAACCTGCAATTCAACAGACCATACTTATGGAAGGAACTCCCTTGCCTTCCTCTTTGCTCTATCTGAGTACACACCTGTACTCCAAGTAGATCCTACCTAATACTGCTCCCTGTTGTGTTGCTGTCTATATGATCCTGCACACCTGCAAATCAAACACGGTTCTGCTCACCTGTGAACCTTGACCTTGCACACACATACACCTACAGATCAATGATCTTACTTACCATGTAGATCTCCTATATAGGCCATGCAACTGTGACCAAGATCCTACACACCTGAAGAACCCTTGTCCTTGCCTCACCAAGTCCTTATGATTCTCCAACCAGTACCAAGCTTGGCACTGATAGGGAACTAGGAGGAACACCCTTACTCACTTCACACACAGAAGGAGCAAACTTTGCTCAACTCAAACTAGAACACTTTTCCAATACAACCATGAGTCTATTATATAGATCTCATCCAAACAATAATTAGACATCTAATTACAATAATTAGATCCGCAGCTCTCAGTCTAAAAATAGCTCTAATCATGCAAACACTTGGTTCGTTAGCTAACTGCCCGTAATAAGCTCGCAGTCGAACCACACAGGTGACCGACGTCGGTCCCTGTCTGCCTGGAGGTGACCGACGCCGGCCAACCCATGACCGACGTCGGTTGCTTATCTTCACTGTCCTGCTGACGTCGGCTGATCAGACCGACGCCGGTTTCCCTGACGCTTAGTAACCTTCAGCAACCCCTCTAATGGCCTTCTCCGTGTCTGCATCAGTGAAGCTTTTAGCTCCACACCCTATCAATATATTCATTTTAATACTCCAAAATTAATAGTTAGTCCCATTAAATATATGAGCCTTATTGGTTGAGAAACCTCCTTGTGCTTGTTGACTAGACATGCTTATGCTTCAAGGATCACCTTTAAGCTATTAATCCTACTTCAAAGGACGAAGATTTGATACCAAATTTTGGAAGCATAGTGACTGGGTGGTGAATTAGTCTTTAAAAACTTTCAATCAATTACATCCACTCATATATGAACTATGAAAGTAACATAATGATCTAACAATGCATTAAGAACCAATCACATGAGCATGAAATAACATAACACATCACATATGTGGGAAACCCTCATGGGAAATAAAAACTACTAAAATAAATCTTGGACAGACTATCTTATAAGAAAATTTGTCAAATTTAGTTGAGCACCAACCCAACATGGAGTACCAACCCTAAATTTATCAACAACCCACTTGACTTTATCAAGCACCTACTTGCTAGGAGGCTACAAACCCCTAGGACCAAGCACCAAATTAGTCAAAGGATAGTTATAAAAGAAATAAATTATGAGACATATTCAAATCCCTCTTAAAAAATCACCCACTCAAACAAGACTAATTTTTCAAGTACCAACCTGAAAGGAAGCTTCAACCCACTCTTTGACCAGTCACCAACTCAACTAATCAACATTCTTTCTTATAATCTTCCACTTAGCTCTTTATGTACACTATCCAATATCATACATAAACAACACATATTTTATTCAAATATAATAGCCTCTCAATAATCAATGATCACTCCTTCATCTCTACTCCACTTGATCTTTCACAAAAATGCCTCTAGGCTTTTTCACTCTAGTAGCCTTCTTTAAGACTGAATCGGCCATGTGACCTTGATCTTCAACTATAGAACACCTATATGATATTCATAAAATTATTATCTAATCTCTTATTAGGGTTTAAAACATGTTACTCAACCTCCTTATGCTCATTAATTTATCAATCCATTCACTTCCTCTAAGCTTACTTAAATAGGCCTAAAACTGCCTTGTATATATACCATTCCTTGTTCATATACCACTTAATCAGCCACAAAACCTTAACCTATTATGTTATAAATATAATATATATTATGACATATCATAAACATGATTCAAATGACCTTTTAGTCCCTTTTAGTGTGTCATAACTCTATTATACCTCATTTCACTTTTAGGTCTCATGGAGACCTAATTGCATTAGGACTTCTTATCAACATGTTACCATTTGATCCCTTAAAAATTATAACACGTATATACATAGAATAATAATTTCAAAAAACATCCAAAAATACCTTATCAAACATCATTTGATCTCCATAACACCTTTTAGGTTCAATTACTCATGAAACCCTCAGTAGTACTTAGTCCTATTAAGCCTGTCTACACCAAAAAGGTCTATCTTTAAATACTAAAGCTCAAACACACTTAATCCACCCAAATATGATTATGTACACACACACACACACACACACACACACACACACACACACACACACACACACACACACACACACACACACACACACACACACACACACACACACACACAACCTAAGTGTCATTAAAAAATGCATTATACATTCCACTTAGGATATATATATATATATATATATATATATATATATATATATATATATATATATATATATATATATATATATATATGATTATACACACACACAAAAACATACATAAATGACCTAAATGTCATTAAAAAATGCATTATACACTTTCAATTAGGATATAAGGGCTCAAGAACATCTCTACAACTCACTTAGAACTGCTAGTTTACCTCAAAGACCAATCATGGTGACTTTGAACTCCAACACCTGTATAGACACTTTAAAAGAATCACAATAGATTAAAAATATTATATGAAATATTAAAAACATACTCAAACACAAAAATCATATGGTTTAATAACAAATATTGGTCTTGTAGACCAATTTTTTGACCTCATGTTTCATAATCTTTATTTGAACCAGACATGTCAATTTATGAGAAACATTTTACCAAAATCACCAACCTCCAAAAATTATTCCAAGCATGAAAATGTATTAAAAGTAATAAAAAATATCTCCATGCACTTGGTTTTATCATTACATCATGAAAACACATTCCAATTCATCTTCTCATTACTACTTAGGTTTTACACTATCTACACCATTAAGCCTGTTAGCAATTGACTAACTTGGATGATCAATTTAGCATACTTGAAGGAATAAAAAATATATATAAAACATAATGGGTATGAATTATGAGTATATATATTCTTCTTTCATCTATTTGATTTCCTTAACCAATGCAATTTTTGATTACTACAGTAAATTATTCATAAACAAACTTATATATGTGCATTTTCTCTCTGATCTAACTAACCACCACCACCTGTAGGTACCCAGGAAAGTTGAATACATGATAAAATAGTTTTTATAGAAATTTTAGACCATTATAGTTTTATTTGAACAAGATATTTCACATTGGGTCCTTATTAGGTTTTTAGGGAGGTTTAGTTAGGTTTTGGTGTTAACAATTATTCATAAAGGAATATCCATTAAATCCAAAAACAATGATTAGAGATATTAGATAAGGCCCTTCTCCATCTCTCCTTAACATCTTAAGTTCTCATGTAGAGGTTACACATGCCAATGAATGTTTAAAAATGCTTTTTAGGTCTTGAGACCTTATTCTATGAACTTGAGAAGGCCTAAAATAGTGTTTCTTGCTATTCCATTCAAACCATGGCCTCAAACTTTGTGAAAATGATTAAAAAATTCATCATACCCCTATCTATAGTCACGTATGCAAAATTTCCTTGAAAAATGATCTTCATGCCTTATTAGGCCAAGTAGGGTCTAGGTACAAACTTGATCTGAAGGTCTTACCCATGTAGGATCACCCTAAAACTCTCATGGATAATTATACACTTATTATCATGCTCACACAACCTTTAAAACCTCTCACATGCCTGAGATCACTCACCTCATCATGTCACTAGCTCATACCTTCACCATACCATGACTAGGCTCAAGCTTCCAATGCACTTGACATCTTGACCTATTCCTTTCATGTCATGATCTCAAAAAAACATTAAAAAATCAGATATAAGAAATCAAAACACACTCATATCACTACACCATTATCTTTTTAATGAGAATAATCTTCTACAAACTCATATAGACCTAAAACCACATGACCAAGCTTCATATGACTAGACATCTCTCTTCTATACACTTGAACACCTTTGACACATTGAATTATACCTTCATGAAACTATAAGACATTATTTTCCATCAAATTATCTCTTGCATTAAAATTATCTCTTTTCTTCAAATTTGTATCCTATCACATGGCTTACCCTAAAACTCTTCATGTCATGATTATGCCATGCTATGCACATACATTCCTCTGCACATACCTCTTCATATCATGACATTAATAACTTGTACAAACCTCTTCATACACTATGATTCCTATGCATACATTATTTGTCTTCATATATCTTCCATGACCTATACCTTCCATGCTCATATCACTCATGACAACTCTCATTAATGTAACACTCTTATGTACTTTGACATATCACATCCTACCATCTATTCTTAGTTACCTTTGACATTAACTTTGACATCAACCTTGATAGTATAATCTTGGCATGATACATATTTGACATCAATGACCATTTTTCCTTTTCATGATGCACCCTTTTAACATCAATGACAATAACATGCTAACTTGTAGTTGTATAACTTTATAGGTTGTATACTTGGGTCATTTGTAGTAGTCTATGGAGAAACCAATGGTTATCTCATATCATATGCATGATATTGTTTAGTATATTAATGAGAGTCATACTAGATATTGTAGACATCCAATTCCTAATATTATTTGTGTTTAAATTGTCGATCTTACTTAAATTACACTCAAATGTACATTTTAGGTCAAAATCCATAAAACATGCTAAATGGTTTGAGCTTGTCATTTACAAGTGCCGATTTAAGTTAATGTATCCCTAAATGGGGTGATGAATTTTATGTGATACCTAAATTTGATCAATTTATTTTGAGTCAAAATGATGATTTCACCTTTTTGTGCTATGGATCACTCTTTTCTTCTAATTCATCAGTACACATCACGTACGTTTATTATTTTGTGTCGATAACATACTAAATGGGAACATGATCTATATGCATCTAACATCACCTTTCAATTCTTCTTCAGTCAAATTATGACCCAATAATATAGCTTTTTGATCATTTTGATTAATTGTGCACCAATTTCCAAAGAATTACACTAAACTTGATTAGTATTGTTTAAGCTAATTAACCCAAATTAAGGACTTAAGTAAAAATTCCATGGAAATTATTGAATATCTTATTATTGGAAATTGATTGTTGATATCTACATCACGTAGTGACATCATCATATGGGGTGACATTTAGTAAGCCATAAATATATAAAATATCAGATTATGGCCTCCCATTCCTCATTAATGCCCCTTCTTCCAAAATCATTATGAGGGATTTATTGATTTTAGCCTCCAAAATTGAATGGATTATTGGACACACATCTTGATCTCAATATGGATGGTCAAAATTAATTCTAATCAATCTCAAAAATCTAATGATTTTTAAGCTTAATTATTATAATATTATAATGCTAAAATATCTTTACAACTCATTTGTGTTTTGATTATTGTATTATTGATATTTGGATTAGCTTCATTTGATAGACAATTAGATATTTCAATATCATGAGCCTAGGTTTTACAGAATGTTCTTGAGACATTAGAGGAGTTTTCCACCATTGTTGATGAAGACAAGAATGCTTGATCAAGGGGAGAACATGTTTTTGAGCTGCTTTTGAGAAATGGAGTCACTTGGGAAGGTAAGGGTTTACTTTGTTTCATTTATATCCTATTTTTATTAGCAAAACCCTTCATGAATAGATTGTCTTGATTTAATTATCTCTCTATGCATTTTCATTTGATTTCTTGGACTAATTCTTGACTAATCATTTCTTGTAATCCACTCTACATTTTGGCATGCCTGGTGGGATTACACCCCAAAAATTCAATCAAAAAACACCTACAAGAAACCTAATAACCATTTCCTTATAGGATCTTGGAATGTGGGAGAAAAGAGATTGAAAGTTTAAGCAAAAATCCATTTTTTTGGAAGTCATGGTTTTTCTAGTGTGAGTCACGATTTTGTCCTTTGGACTACAATCCTGAAACTCACATAGCCACATGTTTTTAATTTAAATTCATGGTATTACATTTAAATTATGTTTCTAGACTAACCTTAATTTTGTCTATAGATTCTGTAACTATATTATAACCTTGCTACTCACAAGTAGTGATATTACAACCCCATTACTCATAAATAGGGATATTACAACCCCACTACTCATAAGTAGTGATACTACAACCCCATAATTCACTAGTAATGATATTGAAATACCAAGACTAGCTTGTCTTGCTATTGCAATACCATGACTCAATAGTCACATGATTAACAACCCAAGTTATGAGATTATCAACTAGAGTAGTAGGATTGTCAACTTGAGTAGAAAGATTATCAACTCAAGTAACAGGATTGTCAACCCAAGTAGTAGGATTGTTAGCTTGAGTAGCGATATTGTGGTTTCTATTAAACTAACTCGAGTAGTGATATTTCTTGTCTAAGTCATAGTTTTTCAAAGTAGTGGGATTGCACTGTGGAGTAGTAGAATTGCACCGTGTTAAACTTGAGAGCTAACTTTACAAAGTTATTTATATCATTAAGAAAAGTGCTTCAAGGCTAAATGAAACTCTGACTTTTTCATTGTAGGTCCAACTTGAAAAGTGATCTAAATAAGCTTAATCTAATCTTTTTAACCTATTTTTAAGTACTTAAAAAGGATTATGAATTTTATTTTGGTGCTTAAGGAAACACTTAGATGTCTTGTTGAATAGTTTTTGTGGTTGTTTCTTCCAAGTTTATAACTTAAGGCCAAGGGGCCAAAGAACATCACCAGACTTTTTGATTTAAGTGCTTTTAAATTGAACACATTTTAAAGTTTATCTTCAATAGGTCATTGCTTTATTAGAATTGATTGGCAAAAATAAAGTTATGCGTGTATGATCTCCCCCCTCCCCTATAGGGAACTTGTGAGATCAAAAGCGTCATCTTTATTGAAAAGTGCATTAGTCCAAAGGTGTAAAAGATAAGTTGTGAAGGCTTTCCCTAAGACCCACATGGTTTGGGTGATATAGAAACAACATTTAAAGCTCTTTTACTTGGTTTTTATTTTTGCATTTTGGCTTGTGAGGGTGACTTCATCACCTCCCATAAGTTTTTTAGGGAAATTTTGACCTAGGGATTTATTTCCTAGCATCATCTTCAAATCTTCTCCATAGGGGGGTATATAAATTGGGATCACCCCACTGGGATGATGGTTTTAGAAGTTAAACCATATTCTATTGTTGGGGCTAAGCCCAAGATGTATGATCATGTTGGACATTGCACTACATTGAGTAAGTGATGGATGTAGTGGTTGTAAAAAGAGTTTTTTTTTTAATAATAAGCCATATGATGTGGACCCAATTGATGTGTTACTTCTCTTGAATTTTGACATGAAATTCTTGTGCATGGGATCCATCTAGAAATGTTCAAAAACTTGTTAGTTTAGTTAACCCCACTTTATCATACCTTGTCAGTTTAGGGATTAAGATGATTAATTAGTTGATTTGTTTTTATCTTAGATTACTTGGTCTTATTTTAGGTCAAAACTTGATTTTTAACTAAATGTCATAGCCTAACACATTGTCCACAAATTTCTTGAATAAGGAGGCATTACACTGTCTAAGTGAAAATCATATTTTCCTTGTTTAAATTGTCATCTAGAACATTGTGTCATATCTTCCATTTTTTGTGCAATTATGCTACGCATTTGAGTCTAAATCATTTTCAAAGTTTTATTAAGACCCTCATTAATAATTCAAATTCAAAATTGGATTTTTCTAAGTTTTAAAGGTTGATGTGTTAAATTAGGTTCGCTATTTTCACTTGACTTGTTTTAAATTGGGTTCAATTTCCCATTTGAATTGAGGGTTATTTATAGACTCATTATCACACTATCATCTTTGGTGGAATTAAGTCATCTTATGTATCACTTATGCTTTGAGTCCTAGAACACATTTTATATTACCATTCCTATTACCATATAGCTGCATTTTACCACCCATTTGGCTATAGCTTTATACTTCGGAATTTTTGCATGTTTCCACATCATGAGTTTCTTGATTCGCATTGTTTCCTTCCTAATCTAAAGGGATTTCTTATAGTTTTCTAGTAGTAACTCATCAAAGTTAAACTAGATTTTATGGTATTAACGTATCTCAAAAATATATGTTTTAGTGTACTAGTAACACTCTAGGATTTTTTGAGTTATCATACCCTTTTACAATTCTATACGATTTCAAATTTATCAAAATTTGATTAAATTCATGAACCAAATATTCTAATTATGTGTGGTTCCAAACCACTCTCCTTTTTATAGTCTCTTTTATTACCTTGTCATTTGTTTGTAAGAGAACTAAAACATCATATCTTGTTTAAATATTTTCAAAACATTATCCAAATATTGCCAAATGTTGAGAACACTCTTTTAAATAATTACTCAAAGGTACACTTGAAATAGGGTTTCTTGTGTCCCTAGTTTTAAGGTGGATCATTTTTATGATGGGCATGAGCACTCCATCTTATTTGAGGATGTTACCCTCTTTGGGCCTATTTATTTAAAACCAATCACATCCATGGTAGTTATCATACATCATCCTCATCCTTCCCCTTTAATTTGCACACTATGCTTGAAGGTTACTATTTTAGGCTATTCTCCTCTGGCTTATGTGAGCAAGTAGGCTCCACAACATGCAAAGGTTACCATTTTAGGATGTCCTCTATTTCCTTTGATTTATGCTCCAAACTTGAATGCTACTCTTTTGGGGTATCCTTCTTTTCCTTCAGCTTATGTGAGCAATCAAGATCTATAACATATGAAGGTTACCATTTTGGGCTATTCTCCTCCAGTTTGTGTGAGAAAGTAGCCTCCACAACGTGTGAAGGTTACCATTTTTGGATATTCTCCTCTAACTTATGCAAGTAAGTAGGCTCTATAATGCACAAAGGTTACCATTTTTGGATGTCTTCCTTATCCTTTAATTTTTTATCTACAACATGTAAAGGTTATCATTGTAGGACCTCCTCCTTTGGTTTGAATGAGAAACCAAACTATGAAGCATCCAATCGTTATCATTATTGGACCATCACTAGTTTTTAGTGAACCTATTGTTGAAGAATGAACCAATCACTCTTGATCCCTTATTTAATAGTCTACTTTTTAAAGATTCCATTATTGAGCCACAAATCATTGTTCTTGCTAAACCAAATATTCCCCACTTTAGAAATTCTATACCGATCTTTGAGCCTCAACAAGAACCATTACCTCTACAAGATCCATCTTATGAGGACCAAATTATGTTTAAACTTGATTTTTTAAAAATAATTATAAATCAAAACCACAATGCTATTATTGAAACACCCTTTTGTGATGAGTCAACCTATGATAAGTTAACTATTCATATTTTGCCTATTTTTAAAGAGCCTCATCTCCTTTATAAGCCAGTCTATGTAGAGTTGTCTCTTGATATTTTTACACTCATTAAGGAGTCTCACTTTGATAAACATAATTTTATCAAGATGTCCCTTGAGTGGTTCCCTCTCTTTAATGGGATTCACTTAGACGAGATAGTCTATGTTGAAAACTTCTTGGATGAATCAATTTTTATTGATCCCATTATGCCATCATAGGCCATTACTTATTCAAAATTTAGCATTCAATAGAACAATAAAGAAACAAAAATATTAGAAGAAAAAATAACATTAAAGTCAAGTTCTATTTTTTAACCGACATCTGATTTAGCATTAGAAATAGAATCAACATCAGTTATGACATTGGATTCAGATTCCCTTACATTAGAATCAAATTCAGCAATAGATTATATTCATAATTGTTACAATATTGGTAACAATTACCTTGTAGGTCAATTTGAATATATTTGTGATCCTTATACAATTTTTGAGGATGATTACTTTAACATCAACATGGGTTCCCCTAGTATCTTCTATGAGGATTGTGCTGCCTTTCATCATTCCATTATTTCCACCCAACATAGACATTATATTGACATTCCACTTCCCACAAAAATTGATTGGGATCAACAAAATCATACTTTGTTGAATTGTATCCATGGTGACATAATAAGTGTAGAATATCAGAGGGATGTAAACCAAATTATTTTAGAAGGAGAACACTCTTATAGTGAAACCTTTTCAGAGGTGCTAGAAGACAATCAAAGTTTAAACTCAACATTTTTTAGTGAATCCTTTTTTAAGGCATTAGAAGACAATCAAAGTCAAGTGTTAATATATCTTCATGAAACCTTCTCAGATGCACTATGGGATAATTAGAACAAATTCATTGGTTAAAACCTCATCGAGGCATCAACACTGAGCATAAAAGTTCTTCACTACTTGATGAAGATGTTATAAAAGAATAAATCAAAATAACTTCCATTTTATAACATAATCAGATGGTAGCTACTCTCAAAATCAAACAACAAAACAATCTAGTGGTCCTATTGAGAGCATCTTCAGAGGTCTTTCGCCCTGCCATAACCAAAATTATGTCAAATCCATTATCAACAACATTATGTGTGACTAAAATTCCCAATCTTCATTTGTTTCCCATTCATTATACATTCCATTATCATCCACCTATTTATTATCAACTTATATCATTAATCCTAACATTATTTACCATCATTGGTAGCACTTTCTTTAGTACAGGCTATAAGGATATATTGTCTCAATGTTTGAAGGGAATAGGATCAATGACTAATGAAGATCATGAACACATTATTAAGATCTAGATCAACAACAAGTTCTTGATAGAGCAACTTTTTAGAAAGGGTGTTGGGTAGAAATTTTTATAAACTGATCATTTTAGTTATCTCATATGTTGACTAAGATGTGCATCTCTATGTTAGTAGGAGAAATAAAAATCATTTTTCATTTGACATATGGACCATTACCATGCCTCATATTTTGGGGGCAACCCTATATACCCTTTTTGAGGCATAATATACCATTATGTTTCATTAACCATGTTGTTTGAACTACATTGCCTTGAGGTCCTTCAGGACTATGTAGGCAATGCTAAATTTCTATTTAGGTTATCTTAGTCACCCTTTCATCACAACATTACAATTTTTCAAGAATTTTATCCTACTGAATTTCCACTATGTAAGTCACCTTGTCCCACCGAAGCCTCACTCTCACTATTTTACAAGTAATCTAAGCCACTCATCACTCAGGGGAAACTTTGTTGCCACTATAGCCAATTTTCTTCTGATCATTTTCCTTATACCATTTTATTACACCATATCTATACTATTGAACAAGGCCTATTCTTAACCATCCTATTTGGTTCCATTTTGATCTTGGTTCCTTTGGTTCATCCTAAACTTTTTGTGGGGGGATTTTGATCTAGTTTTAATAGTTTTACAACGTCATGTTGAATGATAGTCTATGAGAGTAGCGTGACATTTAATCTGGAAATTTATCTTTCATCTATCATCTTAATTGGTATCACTAGTTATAACTACCTTTGGGAAAATCAATATTATATTTGATATTGTTGATTATAACTACCTTTGGGCAAATCAAAATTATGACATTATTTCTTAATTATAACTACCTATGGGCAAGTTAGGTACAATGCATTTTTATCATAAATTTTCATATCATCTGGTCATTACTATTATCATTTGTCTTATCATTCACCTTTGTTTATGAACTTGTTGTGACCTAGTCAGTTTTTTATCTCCTTTTGTATGGGTAAAATTACTGTGACTTAGGATTATTTTTGGGTTTTGTAGAACATGCTTGATTCATGTCGATGTTAACTTAGTCCCTCTTATCAGATACTATCATTGTATTTCTAGCATCTTAATTTGGTACACTCTCACCATTTCATGATCTAGACCATTCTGTATCTTTTAATTCTCAATCAAGTTGAGATACCTAGAAAATTCCAAAAACATTTGTTTATTTGATTGTTGTTTGTTGTTTGGTCTTATTTCTTTATTTTCTTTCTTCTTTATTTTCTTTTCCAAGTGCATCTTGATAGTCCACATAGATCTTGATTATTTATATCTTGATCTCATGTTATCAAGTTGTTCTTGTCTTATTTTTCAAACATTCTTGTTCTTAGTTGGATCTTGATTGTTCATATGTTGATCTCAAGTTAGGTTCATTTATGTTTATCTTTTTTTTGTCTTTGATTTTTTGTTTAAATATAAATAGTTGTAACTTTGGTCTTGGTCATTGTTTTGCCATTGCCCTTAGTTATAGGTGTTCACATTTGAACTGGCTCTATGCATTTGAAATACCATGTCATTATAACTTATTCATACTTATTATGCCTAATTTATTTTGCTAGAGAAATCACTTTATGCTCTAGTGTCAAAGTCATAATGTCAACACTGCTCTGATGAATAGTTCTTAAGAAAACTATGCATAATCTAGGCTCATGATATGAAAATAGTCATCTAGGTACCATGGCTTTTAGTACTCGACTCTATGCTTAGATGTTCATCTCTTCACATACATCATGAGTATAATTAATCTTTGGTCAATTTTATTCATCCCTCATTCCATTCTATCCCACCGCATAGGAGAACTACATCAGCTTGATGTCTTACTAGACTGTGTAGACAATACTCAATTTATATTGAGGTCAGCTCAAGTATCTTTCATTTATATTTTCATCTCTTTCATCACTTTGTGCATCCTCTTATGCATTATTTTTTGTGGCTCTAGTAGCCATTCCACTATTGCATCTATGGTTATGCCTGATTTATTTAACCTATGTTTTTGGTTATATTCTTGAGCTAATTGCTTGAAAATTGCCGATGCTGGGACACCAAATTTTAACAACATCCGAATCAAATCAATCCTATGAGGGAAAACCATTATTTATTATTTATCAATGATCAAAATTAGCCCTGTTGGGGCAAAACTATTTTATCTTGATCAAATCTACTCCATTGGAGAACTTCTTATTATCTTATCTTTGGAGACCACATTGTCCCTTTTACTCTAATTCCAAGCTCTCCACACTTTTTCCCATGATGGCAATGTTTTAGTTGGCAACTTATCTCAGGATTGATCAATGTAGTAAGTGCATAACTTACACTCTCAAATTATGTGCATTCAAAGTGTGTCCCTTACATTTATGGATTGAATCCTTCCCATTCCCCACATCTTTGGGGCCCCTATACCTCTAATTATATTTTGATCATTGATGGTAACCATGCATGTAAACATTATCTCATTTGGATGTGATCTATTCCATGGGTTAATCTCTCATTATCCCTCTCTTTTTGAGAGTACATCCTTCTCTTTCATCCTAATATGTCATCTCAAGGGGGAATTGTGGGTCATTTCCAATTTTAGAACATGCATCCATGGAACTATGTAAGAAACATCCACTTGTCTCATACATCTAGAGTCAGCTCAACTAACCCCTTCCTTTTCTTCTCTTCCTTCACTTCTTCTACCATTGTTCCTCTTTAATTATATAAAAAATCATGTGTCCTTTTTTTTTTCTATTGTGGTGGAAAGTAATGCATATACCACATGTGAATGAATAATTATCTTTAAACCACACTAACTTGGTTTTTTTTGTGTGGTTTATTTAAGTTTTCTTGGTGTTTTTTGTGATTTTGCACCTCTCCTATCATTTACAATTTCTTCTTGACAACTCTTTTCTTTTAAAATACATTGACTTACTTGAATGTCTCACTATGCCTTATCAAACAGGGGCAAAATGTAGACATCCAATTCCTAACACCATTTGTGTTGAAATTATCAATCTTACTCAAATTGCACTCAAATGCACATTTTAGGTCAAAATCCATAAAATGAGATAAATGGTTTGAGCTTGTTGTTTACAAGTACTGATTTAGGTTAATGTATCCTTAAATGGGGAAATGCATTTTATGTGATACCTAACTTTGATCAATTCATTTCGAGTCAAAATGATAATTTTGCCTTTTTGTGCTCTAGATCACTCTTTTCTTCTAATTCATCAGTACACCTCACATATATTTGTTATTTTGTGTCATCAACATCCTAAATGGGAAAATGGTTTGTATGCATCTAACATCACCTTCCAATTCTTCTCCAGTCAAATTATGACCGAGTAATATGACTTTCTAATCATTTTAATTAATTGTGCACTAATTTTAAAGAATTGCACTAAACCTAATTAGCCTTGTTTAAGCTAATTAATCCAAATTAAGAGCTTAAATTATAATTCCATGGAACTTATCGAATATCCAACTATTGTAAATTGATTATTGATATTTGCATTACCTAGTGACATCATCAAATGGGGTGGCATCCATTAAGCCATAAATGCATAAAATATTAGATTATGGCCTCTTGTGCATCATTAATGTCCCTTCTCCCCAAATCATTATGAGGGAATTTATTGATTTTAGCCTCCAAATTGAATGGATTCTTGGACACACATCTTGATCTCAAGATGGATTGTCACAAGTAATTCTATGTAAAAGAACAATTTACTAAAAGGTGAAAAATAGTTTCATTTTCTTCTTCACACAACACACATCTATTAGTAATGATGCATCCTCTTTTCCTTAAGTTATCTAAAATCAAGATCTTATTTTGGATGGAAACTCAAATGAATAAGCTAATTTTTGGAGTACAAAATTTGTTCCACACCCCTTTCTAAATAATCTCAATTTCTTGTTCTTGAGAAATGAGCTCGTAGCCTACTTTGACATTGTATTGGCCATCAAAAGAATCCCTCGAGACCAACTTGTCTTCTTTATCAACCCCAAGAATATGAATGATGTGTAAAACATTATTTAGCTCAACTAACTTCAACTTATCATTTTAATTTATGCTATTTAGACTTAGAGCTTTCTAATGTCTAGTTTCGTCCCTCTTTTGCTAATAATCAACAACATTCTCATCAAATTTTTGCCTCAAATTTTCTTGGATGTGTAAACCAATATACATTTTTAGGGGCATCAAATATGTGCTCTATTTTTCCTTCCAAATATCTATTCTCATACCATCACTTAATTACCATTTAGAACTTCAATAATTAACTCTTTGTTATCAGTTAAAAATTTCCAAATATGTGAACCTCTCACAAACTATTCTTCAGACAACATGACAATTGGGTTCCTTCCTTCAGGGTATTTGAAAGATATAATCTTTCCCTAGATATAATTTTTAGTTATGAATCTCCAAACAAATTTAGAAATTAGAGATTTGTTGATCATTTGAAGATTTTTGATGCCCAAATCACAATAATCTTTTTTGTTGAAAAATTTATTCCATGTTATCAAATGAAATTTAATTTTTTACTCAATCCTGGACCAAAGAATTTTTTTTTGAATCTTGATAAGTTTATCCTCCACTCCTTTGGGTAGTTTGAATAGAGATAGAATATAAACTGGGATAATTTGTAAAATTCTCTTAATCAAAACTACCTTCCCAGCTTGAGATAAGAGTTTACCTTTCCATCCTGCAAGCCTCTTTTGAAATATTTCAATCAATGGATTCCATGCAGTTGCCTAGAGTTGCTTACTGATGAGTGGCATTCCCAAGTAAGTGGAAAGAAATTCTTTAATTTCATAACCCAACAACACAACTATCTTGTTTTGTCTAGTGACTAGAGTGTTGAATAAATAGATCGATCTCTTATCAAAATTGATCTTTTAATTTGAAACATTTTTTTACATAACCAAAATCCTTTTTATAGTTCTTGATTTTTTCATTGAAGCTTTAGCCAATAGGATAGTGTCATCAGTAAATTGTTGATGCATCACATCAATGTGTCTAGGTAGTTTGAAATCTCTCAATTGCTCATCTACCAAAGCCTTTGATATGAATTTGCTTAAGGATTCCAACATGATGATGAAAATAAATGGTGACAAAGGATCTCATTGCTAAACTCCTTAGGCACTTCTAAAAAACCATTGCACCACCTCATTAACTAAAACATAAAAAAATGTAAGTAGAAATGTAAACTCTAATGATATTTCTTAATTTATCATTGATACCAAATTGGTTCATCACTTTATCGATAAAACTCTAGTTTAGTCTATCATATGCACTGGCCATATCTAATTTTAGGATCATAGTTATTTTTTTAATTTTTTCCATATAGTGTATGGCTTCATGGACCATAATAAATTTGTCTTAGCTTTGCCTTCCTGGAATGAAACCACCTTGCTAAGATTGAATAATTTTTTCCATGCTTATTTACATCCTCAAAGAAATTATTTTGGTAATGATTTTATAGAAAGAGTTGAAAATACTAATGGGCTGAAAGTTAAAAAAGTTCACTACCCCTTATTTCTTAGGGATGAGCACAAGAAAAATATGGTTAAATTCCTTGAACAATTGATCTAAATCAATAAATTCATTTACAACTACAACAACATCTTCTCTAATAATATCCTAGAAAATCTTGAAAAAGGCAATTGAAATCCCATTGGGACTAGGGGCCTTATTTGAGTTCATCCTAGAAATGACAAACTTTAGGTCCTCATTAGTGGTAGCAGTAGTTAGCATTTCATTATCTTCTTGGCTAATAAACTCTGAGATTATATTAAAAAATTATTGCTCAAAACTAATGTTTTTCTTGCAATCATTTTTTATACATGTTCTTATGGAAAAGTAAACTTGATTGCTTAATCTCCTCCTCATCTGAAGGTAGTTGTCCCTCACTATTAATGATCTCCCTTATGAAATTATGTTTTCTATGTTTGAGCATAGACAAATTAAAAAATCTAGTATTCTTGTCTCCTTTTAACCATATATTTTTGGATTTCTACCTCCAAAAAGATTCTTCTCTAGCTGCTATGGTATGATACTCACATAATAATTATTTTTCTCTACTCTAAGTATCTAAATATACCCATTATCCTCAATTTGTTCCTCTATCCTGGATGGATCCAATTTGATGACCTTTTTTTATTCAAGAACATTATTGAAGACCTATTTGTTCCACTATTTAAACTTAAGTTTGACATTCTTAAAAATTTCTACTAGATTAGACATGGCTGAACCTCTATCACTCTTTGTCCACCATTTCATCAATTTGTCTTGAATTTTTGGGTATGTGAACCACATGTGATCCCTGCAGAAAGGGTATCTAGATTCCTTAGAATATTTATTAGCAATGCTTAAATCTAAAGGGGAATGGTTTGAGCCAATTTTTGGGAATGATTTGAGAACAAGATCTTTATTTTGCAACCAATCTAAATAAATAAACAATCTATCAAGTCTATATTGAATAAGGTTTTACCCTAATCTCTGATTAGACCAAGTAAGCTTAGGTCCTATAAGGTCAAGATCCAATACACCAATGTCAACAATTAATGAGGAGAAATCATCCATGCTATCCATACAAATTGAATTACCACCTTTTTTAACTTTTGGATGCAGGGGTAAGTTAAAATCTCCCACCATAATCCATAAAATTTGAGTGCAATTGCTTCTAAAGGTGTTAATATCCTCCTATAGTTTTATGCGTGTTGTCTCTATTTGTTCTCTATGATATCAGTGAAGAGAACCACCACATGATGTTGTGATTTGAGGATGGGTTATCCTATGAGATACTTGGGATCCAAAAAAGTAATCAGTCCTATGGAGGCTCTTGAAGTGCTTATGAAAATAGCTTTTGCTTCATTCTAGTATACCTTTTTATTTAAAAATAAAACTTTCCTCTATTTTTGATTCTTGAATGGTAAAAAAAACTTCCTTATTAGTTTTTCTAAAATCTCTAAAGACATTTTGCTTACCTACACTATGCATCCCTCTTATGTTCTAGGATAGGATCAATATTAAGACCATTATTGAGATGAGGTGTCCCCCTTGAAAGGGAAAGTATTTTGATTTCTATCTACTATATCTACTTGAGTTAATTTATGAAATAGACTCTTTTTAGATGGTTTGCCTTCTTTAGTTGAGGTTTTTATATCTGGGCCTTTTTGCACTCTTTTTGGTAACCATTAAAGATGTTGCCTTCATATTTATGTTGCTCTTCAGGGTGCTCTTTATCAGATTATGTTCATTATTATCCTCATTTCCCCTTTCCACAATATCAAGTTTACTTTTTGTGTTTTCCTCTAGATCTGAATCTTGCTCGTTCCAATCTTTCACATCTATGTCCTGGTCTAATATTTGAAATTTATTTTGGATATATATACTATTTGTCTTATTATCCTATTTTTCCCCAATGATTATTTTATGAATTACTTCATCTTTTTTCATGTCTTCCTCTTGATTGATAGCTTGATTTTACTTATCTTATGGGACTAGTTGTTCAGATGAGTTTGGATTTTATAGTTTGTCTGACTGAACTATATTTAGTTTATCTAAATTACTTTTTATTTATGAAACATCTTATTTTTATTTACCTGAAAATAAATTTTCTCCTATGATCGACTGTATATTATAAAAATTTCCATTTGTATTTGGAGAAGAGATTCTCGACTCCATATTTTTGAAATAAACTCCACCCTTTCTCTGTCATGCTGCTAAATTTGAACTCAAGTGACAAACATTTGCTGAGTGCCCCAATTTATGGGATTTTCACAAATCAATGCAGATATTTCAAATTTAATCTTTTATGTTTTGAATTGAAGAGGTGTATGTAGCACTATGTAGTTTGGTAACTCTTGGTTAACAAAAGTGTTCACATAGAATTTGGCATGAACAAGTCTCTTGCATGCCTTGGTAGTTGAATCCAAGGCTATAAGATATCCAGGTGATTTAGTTATGCTTAAAAATAGGTCCTCTTCCCAAAACTCGATTGGGAGACATGAAAGTCTAACCCACATGGGCATTTGGTTTATGTTTTCCTTTTTAGGCTCAAAACCTCATTCCCATTTCTTGAGGAAAAGCCATTATTTTTTAAATAACCATGGTCTTCTAGCCAAAATATTAGCACTATCCTTCAAATTATTGAATTTGATAATGAAGAATCCATTTACCATTATGAGTATTTACATATTCCTTTTGTGATCCATTCCACCTTTGTCCAAGCTCTGAAGGTATCTATAATAGGTCTAGCTCCCATGAACTTTCCCACTAAGGCCTAATTCATCCTTGATAAGGAAATATTTATGAGTGATGAAGTGATTTCAATGTGTATGTTTTTCCCATCCTTTATGGTTTTTAGATATTCCAATGGTTTTATCTCCTTCTTATCCATATAACCCATCAATCTATCACACCAAGTTGATTTACCTGGCATTGCCTCAGGGATGATAGGGTCAGATTTATTACCCTTTTCCATCAAGATTCCTTGTGTTAGAGTTTTAATTGATAGTGCATCAAACTTGGTGGCCCATGTGGTCTCCATTTCTCCATCTCCATCCCCTTTCTCCCTCTCTAAGTTGGGTTTTGAAATCTTGGTTTCCCACCCATTGAATTCAACCTTTCCCTGACTTGCAAGAATACCACTTCCTTCTGCCTTATACTTCATTGATTCCTTCTCCACATCCTTCACCATTATAGAGCTCATTGTCCTTCATCATTATAGAGATTCCTATTATTAATTCATGATGTTAATACCAAATTTTATTGTTTACTTTTTTATACCTCAATTGAGATTTAGTTAATATGGGTTGACTAATTATATTTAACTACTTTGATGTGGTTGAATCATTAGTTGTATCTTGTAAATGAGAGGAAGAAGTACTAGTCATGAAAGATTTTGTAATTTTTGAGTGAGTTGTTTTGGTTAAAGGAGGAGTGGAATTTATATTGATAGAATGTGAGTTATTATCTAACTATATCATTGTATTTGACATGTGATTTTTTGAATTCATTAGAATTGGTTCCATGTGCCCCAATTCTATGAGATGAGATGGGTAAGAATCTTGAATAGTATATAACATTGAGAAATTATTATAGTTGGATAAAGATCGATATAGGAAACTAATATACTCATATTATTCATAGTAAAAACATTCTCATCATACATTTTAGTGTTAGATCTATATAACTTTTGACATTATTGGTAGTGGGAGGTTGTTAGTATTGTCTTGATGATTAAGAAGAGGATCTTTATAAATAGATAGTGAGTGTTAGCTTGATTAAGGGTTTCATGTTTGGTTTTCATTTCATAAGCCTTATCTACCACTTTATAAGATTTTTGATATGTAATTATGAATGATTCATGATCAAAATTAGGTCCAAGAAGATATTCCATAGCAATTTTTCTTAATTGGTGACAAGTTTCAAGAGAATAGCCCCAAATTGCATGATACCAATAAAATTTGTGTGGATCATACTAGTTTTTAGTAGGGTGAGTAGGATTAAGATATCCTGGTAAAGGTCAAGGAAGAAAATTTTGAATCTCTACTAAAGAAAGTGGTTTATGTGTATCTACATTATTTACCTGGGAAAATGTAAAACTAAGATGAGAATTATTGGAAATTTCTCATGAAATGATAGGATCTATTAGATTACTTGGTGTAATATCTTGAATGGTGTGCATATAATCATAGGTCTCTATAACACCATCATTGGTTACATGTCTATTTTTATCTTTCATAAGCATTCGAGACCCTATGAGAGGGTATGCAGGCTCAAATTGTCATATAAGAAAGTCTTAAAATTTGGCTTGTTTGAGGGATTCTTCTAAAGATTTTGGATAAATATTCCTCCCATGATATTATAATTAGGAGTGAATAACATTAAAAAATAAGTGAAAGATATTGTCATATGACATGTTATGTTTAACTTTGTTAGACAAAGTTTTCCACTATTTGATGAAGAATTGGATTGTTTTGGATTATAATTATTTATAGTTATAAAATGAGTTAGGTTATTTTCAGGAAGATAATTAGTTTAGAATTATTGAACCAATGCATTGACTAAGTCTTCCAAGATAGATATAGAATAAATTTTGAGTTGGTTATACCAATCTAAAGTTTCAACTAAAAAGGTTTTAACTAAGAGCTTGGTGGAAGAAAAAGTATTGAGTTTAACCCAATATTTATAAATGTTTCCAAAAACTTTCAAATTCAAGGTTGGATTAATGTATACATTATCAATGATAGGGGGAAATATGCCACCTATATCAATGTTTGTAATTTGAAGAAGTAAAGGTTCATTTTGAAAGTGTTTAATATACTTGTTAAGAAGTGGAGGTTATGGTATAAGGTTATAATTTATACCTCTAAGTGGGGTGGGGGGAAATATTATTTATCAACCCCCATTGTGTAGGTTGAGGTGGTTTTGTAAATGCAATAGTTGATTTTGCATTTGCATCATTTGACTGGCACTATTAGTTTGAAAAGTAGCATTTGACTTAAAGTTTGTAATAATAGTTGATTAGTGTTAATGGTATTTGACTAGTGGAAATAACATGGGATGCATTAGAGATGTGAGAGGCATTGATAGTTTGAGATGTGCTAATAACTTGAGATGCACTAGTAGTTTTATGGATTTGATTATTATTGTGAGCATTGTGAGTAGACCCACTAAAGGTCATGCCTACCATGTTTGTAGAATGATTGGTATGGAGGATGAATAAGGCATGGAATATGATGTCATGATATTATAATAAGGAAAGAGAGAGGAGAAAGGTCTGCTATAAGTCGTAGAATGACTTCCCCAAATCTTGTAGCAAAGTTAGGTGAGGGAAAATGGGGTTATCTAATATGAGGCCCCATTATGAGGTTTTAAATAACTATGTTACCCTTACTTTAATATTGAGGGTTTTCATTGATGAAAAGGATAATTTTAGTTATATACTCGAGATCACATTCATCCTCTACCATAGGTAGGAATAGAAGATTAGGAGTAGTAGAATGGGGATGAGTCCCATAATTAGTTGTTCTAGTAGTAACATGGATGTTTCTAAGATCAATATTATATATCACATGATACAAAAGATGTGTCTTAGAGTCTTTATTAGGATTAGTATAACTCATCATGTTAGTTTTATTTTGATATGAAACATCATCAAATAAATGTTGCATGATGAAAAACTTATCTAGACACTCACTAGAGAAGTTTAAGTATAAAGGTTGAAAATAAATGAGATCGTGTTAATAAATCTAATTATACTAACATGAATACCCAAAGTGATGACTTAGATGGATCTAACCCATTTCAAACTTCTTATGATAATACCCTATCCAAACTTCCTTATTATACCATTGGATCAATAGATACTAACATAACAAATACTCACATAGGGAATCCTCCTATAGGAAACATTCCTATCCATAACCTTGGGAATTTTCCTCCTTCTAACACTAATAATCAAACTCATCCACCTACTCCCACTATGAGAAACTAAAATACACCCATCAATACCACTTAAATTCTTGATCAAATGGTTCAAAAAATGAATGTTATGCAATTAGATAACAATTCCCAAGTGATTCAAATGTAACACCACATTTTACAAATGACTAATCAACCTCCTCTCATCATGTCTCAAAATAACCAAAATTTTATTCCTCCCCATCTTAGAGATGTCAATGGGAATATAATTCCTCAACCTCTTATGCATAACAAGATGCTTTAACATCTTTAAAATGAACCATTATCTCCCTTTATAATATCCATTGATATTGGAAATATATCTCCAAACATTAAATATGATGGAACTAAAGACCCTACCTATTTTTTAAAATCATTTGGTAGTCTATACAAATAATAGGTCCAAACCAATACTTTTTATACTACCAAAATTTAAGTCAAAACACTCACATGAGATGTTTCAGAATGGTATAATCAACTCCCTCAACATCATATCTCATAACTATAATATTTAGTCAATACTTTAGTTAAATAATTCCAATAAAATGATCTTCCAAAAAATTATCTTAATCATTTCATTAATTCTAGGAAACCACCCACAAAATTAGTTCGCAATTTCATCAAACAGTGGAAATAATTAGCTCACAAATAATATCACAACATGAATGATGATAACATTTTAAAATTGTTTATCATTGCTTTAACACCTTATGTTTTTTTCCCCACAAAATTTGAATGAGACATTTGATCAAGCTCAAATACAATATTTCCTTATGAAACAATTTGAGCTAATGCATAGTTCTATCAGTGAATCATTACAAACTTCAATTAATGAAATTATGAGTGCTAATCTAGAATCTCAATCTCCTCTAATGAAATAAGGAGTAGTTAAAATAGTTAATCAAATTTTTTCCCACCCACTTGTAATGGTAACATAAATGAAGATTTACTATCTCCATATAAACTCTTCATCTATAAAAATAATTCCCCCTATCATGGTATGATCCTAATAATTTTTTTTGGTTTCATGCTAATATTGTTCATTCTCATGAAACATGTCACGAGCTTATCAAATTTTTAGTTTAATTTATGTTAGGTGATACATTTGACCATGAGGCTATGATCAAAATATGTCATCATGATTATCTAAAAGATTCTTAAAAGAAAAATGTTACTAAACCCATACACTCAAAAACTCAAAAATCCTCTTCTAATTATAGTACACAACATTCAAATGAAAATATTTATGCAATTAATGCCAATTATGATCAATATTACACCAAATTATAGTATGTGAACATATCTAAAGTCAACTATAGATGTAAACCTGCTCATAAGGATCTTGTCAGTAAACCTAAATTTTTTCCTAATGATGAACAATTGATTAAAGATACTACATCTAATTTACAAACATCTTCTAAACCAAATGATAAATCAATTCCAAACTAGAATCTCAACCTAGTTTTCCCATCCCTAAAAAAATGTCATATCTTATAAAATTCATGCTGGTTCTTCATCCTCTAAATCACATTGGAATTTATTATAATAACTTAATTCAATGAGATACAAAATCCCCCTTATGGAATTAGTCTAAACTTATCCCTATCATTGTAAATTACTTATGCAACAATTAAAAAACATCGACGAACCACGATCTCACCATTCAAAACTCCCTTTTATTGATCTTCCACGTACAGAAGTTCATACAATTGAAACAACCTCCACAACCATAAAAACTTCCATAGAATTTATTAAATAAGATATGATTAATGATGAGACTATATTTCAAGTAGATTATCTATCTCATTTTATCAAAATTGAAATCAACAATACCCTCATTTGAAAAGTCCTAGTAGATGAAGGATCATGCATTAATTTCACCTCTCTTTGGTTAATTTAACAAATTAGATACATTAAATAAAATCTAAAACAAATAAGCCTCATGTGTAGAAGATTTGGAAAAACCAAATAGAAACCACTTGGTTATATTTGGCTCCCACTTACCATCAAACCCAAGATAATTCTCACTAAGCTCATGGTTTTTGATATTCCATTATCTTATAACATACTCCTTGGTCACCCATGGACACATCGTATGCATGTCATTGCTTCTTTAGGTAGTTAATGTATCAAATTCATACATAATGGAAAATTCTACAAACATGAAAATGATCCTAAAATATGGAGCATTAAATTACCAAATTCTAGATCTTAATATTGCATTCCTACCATTTATCACATTAACATGCCACCTCTCCCTAAGTTTTTAAACATGCATTCTGATTTACATGTTACTCTTGTAGATTCAGATCATGATGAACCAAATTAATTACAAAACACTTTTAATACCATTCTATTACCTCCTCATATAGAAAAATAGATCCCTTCTTTACTTCGATGTGATTGTACCATTACCTTGATCGATGATATTAGTAATAATCCCCCTCCTCATGCAATGCATATAAATCCTCTTACATAGAGGATGATTTCACTTGTAATGAATATGAAGTAGCTAAACTTTTTCAAGATCCTTTAATTATGTCTCCTTAAAAATTCAACAACATAGGTGTTTCCATAATTGACTATCCTATGGAAATTGATACATAAATTGTCTCTCATACCTATTATGACATTATATTATGTCTCAATCTCAATCATAAGATTTATTTGTACAACATTATAAAAATACACTAGTCAATATACATGCCTTTAATCGTGATGTCCATGTTATTCTCATCTTATCCAATAATTAATTATAACTCAAAGGTTATGTACCTTGTACTAATTCATCATTGTTACACACTTCATGGGTAATCAAATAAATAATTACTATTACATATTATGAATGTCCTAGGCAACTTAATACAATACAATCCACTTTATCGACCATAAATATCATTTATCCTTCTTATGATTGTACTGATCAATATAAACTATTACCATTTGAATCTATCCAACCAAACTCAATTGAAAAAAATATTCCCAATTTAACACCTAAAAACACATCTATTAAACAAACCCATAAAATTAATATAGACTTTGTTGATTTATCTCAACCCAATCTCACCAATATAGATTCTTTATCCTCTAATGTACTTGAAATGACCTTATATACTAAAGCTACTGATGTGAGATAAATAAATTATGAATATGATTACAAAGGTAATCAAATAATTAATCTTGAAGTGAATGTATAATATTATGTACCTTTACCCACCCTTCCCAATGAAGAAACTATACTAGAAATCCTCCATGCAAGAGAACCTCAACTTCCACACTAACATCATAAGCTTGGAAACTTTCAATAAAAGCTTACTTGTTTAAAAAATTTTATTAGTAGTGTGGACCCTAAAACACATTCCATTTCTTCCCTCCCTCCCAATCCATATCATTTCCAAGATGAAAATGTTATGCTTATCAAAGAAACTACAAAAAATGATTACGTACACCTACATTGCCTTAACCTATAACTATCTCTAAATATCTCACCTTCGAAGAACAAGATAGGATTAGTCTCATCCTTGAAAAATATCATGAAGCTTTTAGTTTTCCATATGAAGACATGCTTGGAATTGATCCTAACATCATTGTCCATAATATCATTGCCTACACAGATGCCAAACCCATGTGGAAATAGCAACAAAAATTCCCTCCTAAGATTTATTTATGCGATAAATAAATCATCAAAATTTTACATGTTGAATTCATTAAACCTATAGATTATTTAGAATGGGTTTCAAACATTATCCTTGTTCATAAAAGAGCCACCATGGTTATTCATATAGGCATCAATTCTTACAACCTAAATTTAGTTTTTCCAAAAGATAATTTCCCCTACCATCAATCAATGCCATTGTCAATTCTACCATTGGTTATGAAATGTTATCACTCATGGATGATTTATCATGATATAATCAAATTTAGATAGCTCTTAAGGATAAACATAAAACAATATTTGCCATAGAATGGGGAGCCTATTATTATGTTAAAATGCCTTTCAACCTCAAAAATGCCAAATTTACCTATTAATGTGTAATGAACCATATGTTTCATGATCTAAATCATAAAATTATTGAAACCTATGTGGATGATCTCATTTCCAAATCTAAACATTGTGACACTCATCTTCATGATTTATATATCATCTTTAATTGACTCATTAAATACAAAGTTAGACTTAACCCCTTCAAATGTGTGTTTGATGTTACTTCTGGTAAACTATTTAGTTTTTTAGTCTCTCACCTAGTATTAATGTCAATCCAAATAAAATAAAAGATATTATAAATATGCCTATTCCTCATTCCATTCCAATCATATAAACATATCTTGGGAAACCTGGGTTAATTTACTGATTTATTCTAGAAATGGCTTACCATATATATTCTATTAATTTCCTTCTAAAAAATGTAATGATCTATAATGGATAGATTCATGTGAAAAATAATTTGATAGCATGAAATAATCCTTACTTGATAATCTTACTCTTTAAACACCTTAAAATGACCATCTATTAATCTTATATATGTCATCTACCCCCATATTAGTTGGGGTAATGCTCACTCAACAATATGATACTAGTAGAGAACATGCCATTTACTATATCAATAGAGCTTTAATCAATTACAAAAAATATTATACAAAAGTAGAATGTGATTGTTTAGCTATCTATTTCACATAAAAAAGGCTTTATCATTATATGTTTTATCAAACTACTTATGTCATTGTACATTCTGATCCACTTCATCATTTTTTATTCAAATCCTATTTACCTAGAGATTGAATAAAAAACTAGATGTTCCTATTGATGAAATTTGATCTTTAAATTATTACACAAAAATATGTCAGAGGATAGGTCATCATAGATCAACTTGTGGCTACCTCCTTACCAACTACTAATCAACTTCAAGATACTCTTCTATATGAAGAAATTATTTATATTGAAGGTCTCAACCAAATAATTTCACTCAAAGATTATTTTCGTAACTTCAATACTAATCTAGAAACCAATAACCATGAAAAACCTAACCCTCCTCCTACTACTGCTAAATTCAAAGTAGTCATTGAATAACTACGAGAAGTTACAATTGACTTACATGAAGAAACTTGGACACTTTACTTTGATGGTGAAAAATGCTTAAAGGAGATGGGGTAGGCTATGTTTTAATAAACCCCTATGGTAAAACCATACCTCTAGCATTTTAATTAACCTTTTATGTCACCAATAATATAGTTGAATATGAAGCTCTTTTATTAGGCATGCAAGTTGTGAACGACTTAGATATCCCACATTTACATACTTTAGATGATTCATAACTCATATGCCATCATGTTAGTGGAGATTATCAGTGTAAAAGTGAAAAACTTATCACATATCATTAAATGGACACTATGCTTTCCAAAAAATTTACTTATTTTAACATTGAACCAATTCCACAAGAGAAAAATGCTATAGCTAATTCTCTTGATTCATCAACATCTTTATTTCATCCTCATCAACTTCATTATTATCAATTAATTATCCAAATGAGGAAATCACCTAATTATATATAAAATAAAAATGATTCTCTAATTTTTCACATAGAAGTTGTCACTAGGTGACAGATCTATGGTACAAAATATCATCTAATTCATTGAGTATCATGCTTATCCTCTAGAAGCAAATTCTCATGAAAATATTTGAATTTGAAAACAAAAATTCAAATAAATACTTAGAAATAAAAACCTATATTATCATAACACATAAGGTATCTTACTCCATTATGTAAATTGAGAAGTTAGTGCTCTCCTTGAATAAGCACATGGGGGCATTTACAGTGGTCACTGTAGCGGCCACACCATAGCCCACAAAAGCTTTCACAGAGGTTAATTTTGGCCTAATCTTGAAAAATATACCATTAATTTTGATAAATTGTGTAATAATTTTAAACTTCATGGTGATTTCATTCACTCAGCTCTAGTTGAACTCTAAACCTTGGAATCTCCTTGGCCATTCTCTATGTGGGTTTTAGATCTCATCGGCAATTTACCTAGATCACAAGCGATCATGTATTCATTATCACTGCCACTAAATATTTTACAAAGTGGGTGGAAGCTATGGATATTATTAAATTTACATGAATTACCATTTAAAAAGTCATTCTTAATTAAATCATATATCATTTTGAAATTCCTTACACCATCATTTCTGATAATGGTGGAAATCTCAAAAATAAAGATATGAAACAACTATGTGAAAAATTAAAAATTATGCATAAATTTTTAATGTCTTATCATCCTAGATACAATGGCCAAAGTATAATCCACTAACAAAATTATTAATAAAATCTTACAAAAGATTATTAGAGAATCTTGTACTGCGTGTCACCTACAAATCTATCTTGCACTTTGGGCTTATCACACTAGCATATGTACTGCTACTGGGGAAACACCTTTTTCATTAGTAAATGGGTATAAATCAATTTTAACTTTAGAAGTTGAGTTACCATCCTTACACATTTATCTTCATTGTATTACTCCTAATGAGGAATTACATGAAGCCCATCTCCATGGTTTAGATTTCTTGGATGAGCGACATATGGCTGCCTTACAACGTAATTTCCAATACAAAGATCACATTAATAAATAAAATAACAAAAAAGTAAAAGTACATAATTTCAATATTGGTGACTTAGTTCTCAAACTAGATTATACAGATGACAAATAAGGTAAGTACTCCCAAAAATGGCGGGGTCCTTACCTTGTCAAAGACATCCTTGGTCTTAGTAATTATAGACTATAAACTAATGAAGAAAACATTTTCAAAGAAACCATTATTACTCAATTTTTAAATATTTATTTTTATTTTTAAATTTTACTATTTTACATGTTTCTCACTTATTTCCATATACTATAAATACTAACACTTTTTACATATTTTCTACAAGATCACTATCATATAACATTACATAACTCTTAGAAGCCTTAGTTCTTATAATTGGTCCTTCAATATATCTATGTTCATTTAATTCATGAGTTATGTCTGAATACCATGGATATGATCCAACCATCCTCATGACTATATTTTATTTTCTCATTAAATCTTGACATCTCTTTTTGATCATGGATTTGTCATTTTACAAGCTTATTTTCACCTATTCGGTTTATCCTTTGTGAGTTGCAATATAAGACCTTGGATAGGACCAAACCTTCCTAAAAAAACATTTTTATATTAGTCTTAATTTTACAATTATTTGGTTTCTCTTTTTTGAGTTGTAGTGGAAAACCTCGGATAGGACCAGGACTTCCTCACAAATTTTTAATTTCATAAATTCCATCCTAGCCCAAAAAATAAGGCAATGTTTCAAGATTGTGACTTCATACACTCAAAACCTATTATATTATTTTTTGGTATCAATTTTAATAAACTATTTCACATGTCTCCCTACACTCAAACTATCTCTAATGATATAGAGTCACGCTTACTTGTAATTATACCATTTTCACATTTCACATTTTTTATGACTTAAAGTCACTTAATCGTTCCATGTTCATTTTCATCCTCTCCCATATTTTAAATCCACTTTAGGCACCCTTATCTAACATGCAAGAAAAAGAGTCTTAGACACCATGCTCTTTGAGTTATTTTATTTAGCTATAAAGTCTAATTATTCTAGTGATTATCATTTTTAACACCCATTTTTAGTTTTTTAAATCTATATGGAGGAGGAATAGAAAAATACATGAAAGATAAAATCAAAATCATTTAAATAATAAAATTCAATGATAAAAAGACATATTTAAAATTAAAATTCAAAACCCTATGATTGTTTTTTTTCATTCTTTAGGCTTGTATCCTTAGGGTTTGTCCAAAGTAGTTAATATGCCCTCCACAATCAAGATTACAAATAAAATAGACAACCATTCAAAAATAAAGGTAAGTCAAGGTAAGTAAATTATACTTTTAATTATTTATAAAAATTTCCTCCTATCATTTTATTTTCAAAATTTCAATTTATACTTTTCATTGCAATTTATTAGCTCAACATTGTGCATTACTACGTTATTTCTCAAAGAACCATCCCATGTTACAATTGTATGACACATGATGAACTTCAAGTGGGGCATATATACACATAAAATATTTTTCAAATTTATCATTTATTGATGCTTTATCTCTTATAGGAACTTATCTATTTTTAATCTATCTGAGTGTAGGCCTTAAATGGTGTACCATGAAAGGGGTGGGTAGACCTTAGGTGGTTCAAAATATTGTTGGTCCATAAACATTACCTAAAACCACTATAATTTACTTTTATCTAAATCCCCTAACAAGTAAAACCCTTTTATCCACTCCTCTAGCTAATTAACCTTATTAAATAGCTCCTAACTAAGCATGCACCTTTTTTCTTCATTTTCCTACATGTCAGTTAGGTTGATCTTTTAACGAATTGAGAACAAGGTATGTAACTACATCAATAAGATATACATAGTTCGATACCTAACAACTATTTTTCTATCTTAACAAGATTGAGTCGATCTATCTTATTGGCTAAATTATTAGGAGGGTTTAGGGTCAATATTTGGCTATTAATACCCCTTCTAATTTAATCAAATAGAGAGGAATATTTAATTTTGCATTATTACAGCTTGTAATTTTGCTAATTCTATACTTGAGGAGTTATTACTTAGGATTTTGCCTTGGAAGGTGTTTAATCCTAAAATGATCTAGATTAGGGTTATCTAGATGTTAAAAGGGGTATATAGAAATAAATATCATAAGGGTGATAATTGGATTTATAACAAGCTAATTAGATGCTAAACTTAAATATAAGTATATACTACTAAAATGATCTAGATTAGGGTTATCTAGATGTTAAAAGGTGTATATAGAAATAAATATCATAAGGGTGATAATTGGATTTATAACAAGCCAATTAGATGCTAAACTTAAATATAAGTATATACTAAATTTATTATGCTAAAATAGTCTAAATATGGAAAGTATAACTATGATAGATATAGAAATGATAAATAAGTGAATCAATTAGTGGGCACATGGTGTTGAGCTAAACCAAAGACCCCTCTATCAGTGGGTGCTACCTACATATCCAATAATCTAAACATGGCCTCAGACACATGTATCTATGCCCTATGTGTTGGCTTGTGTTTGAATCATATAATATGTACAAAGCAAGTGCAATAGTGACCTAGCTTGTAACTTGGAATATTAAGATTTTAGACTAATTCTTTGGTACTTTAAACCTATATATGTGTAATACTTATGACTATATATAAATAGGAATAAATAGGGAAGCTTTTGATCAATTTAATGCTCTTTGAATGATCTTTGGTCTTTTGTTAGGTATTTGTATGTCTTTCCTATGTGAGAAATGAATAAGGGTTGATATTGTATTTATATCAATCCCTTTGGAATAATAACTCACATTAAAACACTTAAGACAACCATTAGGATATGTTTCATTTTAAAACTAGATGATTTTAGGGTACTAAACACTTGTGTCGGTACAAGACAATAATGTCGACACTACTATCTATCCCAAACATTAGTGGCCAAGGAGCATGAAAGTAGGTATAGGTTTTTAACTTGTATAGATGGAAGATAAGTACATTTTTATCATTTTGGGAAAGATAGAAGACTTGGGTCATCAACATAAGACTGGTCAGACTAAGAGATATAGGCCAAAAGGTAAAAATATAGAGTAGATGCAAGGCTTGGAGAAGTGGGAAAGGTAGAGAAATGAGAGGAACAACTAAGGTCTAAGTTTTTCAAGCATATAAGATTGAGGTGTTATATAATCATAAAATATTTTCTACATTTCCCCGAATTTAATCTAGTAATGAGATTTCTAGTTTAGAGGAAATGAACGTATAACTAGATGTGTATGCATACCTTGTCTTTGCGTTTGCCCAAAATGAGTGCTTTTACTAGTGGCTGACTTACAACCAAGATCATGTTACAGTATAAAATTAGTGCATATAATCCTAGTTAAAAGTACTCAAAATATATTGAAATTGAAAGAGCAAGATTTTAGGAGCTGAGAGGATCCTCCTAACACAAATTAATGCTAATACATGAAATAATAGATTTATATAATTAATAAAAGCACCAAAATGATTATATTAATCACAAACCACTTCGAGGGGGAAACCTCATTTGAGAAATCTCAATACAATAAATTCACTGATGCCTCTATTAACATCAACACTTACTTATATACTAAGTCTAACCTAAACAAAAAATACTTCTCATGAATGTGGGATAAAACAAAATGATCATGGGATGACTTAAAAATCATATGCATCCATAGAAACTAATATAATAACAATGTAAAGAAAATGGGTCACACAAGATCCTAACATGCTCTCCCTCTTTGAAAAATATTTATCCTCAAAACTTTAGATGTGGGAATTGGTGCTAAATCTAAATGAGCGGCTCCCATGTTGCATCCTCCAGTTACATTCTATGCCACTAAATTAATACCTCAGTGATGGAACAATAAAAAAATTAGCATGTGTACCTATCCAAGATTGCCTCCAGTTCAAGAAGGATGGATCCTTCATTATCAAGTTTTGGTAAAATAGTTTGCACTATGATGTTTGTGCCAAGAAATTTATTCAAACAAGAGATATGAAATACTGAATGAGCTCAAGAAGAAGGTGGGAGATCCAACTTAAATGTAACTGATTTAATCTTCTAGAAAAACTTATATGTCCATAGAACTTAGGAGCCAACTTATGACACCCTTTGATTTTTAGGGTGCATTGCTTGTATGGCTATAGGTGAAAAAAACCATATCACCTACTTGAAAGGTGCATTCAAAATGATGATGATCAGCCTCTTATTTCATTCTATTTTGTGCCATATGAAGATTGTCTCGTAAGGTGCTAAATATCTGATCCTAGGTTTAGAGAAGCATGTCGATCACTTAAACTGGTGAATTACTAGGGGTGTATGAAATGAGCATTAGTGGTATTTGACCATAGACTACTTCATAGGGCTTGATTTTTGTTAAAGTGTGGCAGGAGGTATTGTACCACAATTCAGTGAGAGGAAGCCACTTTTCCTACTGGTGTTGTTGTTCTAAGGTGAAACAATGAAAGAAAGTTTCTAAGCGTTTGTTGACAATTTTAGTTTAGCCATCTATTTGTGGATGATACCTAGAACTCATCTTCAGTTGGGTGTTGATGCATCAAAATAGTTTTATGAAAAAATGGATGGTGAAGGTTGCATCATGATTTAAGACAATGGAAGAAGGAATCCCATGAAGATGGAAAATATAGTCTAAGAAAATTTATGTGATTGTAGAGGCAGTATAGGGATGGCTGAGGGCACAAAAATGACTATATTTGGAGAGGTGATCAACCATAACCAAGATCACTATTTTTCCTCCAAATCTAAGCATACCCTCAATAAAATCCATATAAATATATGTCCAAATCTTGGTAGGGATGGGCAAGGGTTTGAGCAACTTAAGAATGAGTGTGGTTTCACCCTTGTTACATTGGTAGGTATCACATTTAGCCATCATCTATTGAATTTCCTTTTTAATTCCCTTACAAAAGAAGTTTCAGAATGCCTACTCATAAGTTTTGAGAAACCTTGAATGCCCTATGGATGGAGAAGCATGGAGTTCATAGAATACAACCTGTTGAAAATCTATGCTTTAGGGAATCACTAGATGACCCTTTTATCGTAAATAAGCACTATCCCAAGAATAATGTGATAGTATAAAGGGGTTAGTGGCCAACTATTTAATGATTGAGATAATGAGGAGTGATTGACATACCTTTTTTTTATAGTATCCAACTAATTTAGAATAGGCATAAAAATAAATTAAAGGGAACATTGGTCTATAAATGTGTGATACAGTGCATCAATGATAATATTGTCTTTACCCTTATTATAAGTGATCTAATAGTCATAAACCATGAGTTTGATGACACATTTATATTGTGATGGGATAGAGATATATTATTCTAGGAAATATTTCATACTCTGGTGATTAGTTTTGGTGCAAAAATGATTTCCTAGTAGGTAGGGATGCTACTTCTATATTGCATGCAAAATGGCCATCATTTCCTTCTCATAAGTAGAGAATACTAAATTATTGAAAAAAGGGATTTCATGGTGAACAAAATGAGGCATCCTTATTGGAGGAGAATAACACCAATTTTTTTGTTGCAAGCATCACTCTCGATAGTGAAGGTCTTGACAAAATATGGCATAGCTAGAATAGGGGTAGTACATATAGCTAGTTTTAATTATTTAAATGCACACTTAACAACTTGTGTCCATGTAAAAGCATATTTTTTCAACATAGCTATTAGAATCACCACAATATTCTCGTAATCCTTGGTAAACTTACAATAGTATCCAATCAGTCCCAAAAAACTATGAAGGCTCTTGAGTGTTTGAGGATAAGGCCAATTTGTCATGGTAGCTATTTTTTGGGATATATTCAAACCCCTTGGGATAGAAAAATATGCCTAAGATACTCCACTTTGTCTTAGCCAAAAGCACATTTGGACTATTTTGCATAGAGATGATGATCAAAGAGAAGTTGTAGTGTGAGCTCTAGATGTTAGAGATGCTCAGACCATGTTTTAATATGGATGAGGATATCATCAAAGAAGACCATAATGAATTTCCATAGGTAGGTCTGGAATATTTTATTCATCAATGCCTATAATGTTGAAGGAGCATTAGTGAGGACAAAGGACATGACCATAAACTCATAGTGGCCATCATATGTGCAAAAATCTATCTTAGGGATATCATCCTCATGAAGCTGAATATGGTGATATCCAGAGCAGAGATCCAACTTGGAAAAAAATGAGAACCATGAAGCTCATAAATTATAGGAATAAATAACTTATCCTTGATTGTGATGTGATTAATTACATGGAATTCAATGTAGAGGTGCCATGACCCATTTTTTTTGACAAGGAGAACTAGGGAATAATATGGGTTGGTATTGGGTTAAATTATTCCTTGCTTAAGTAAGTCTCAAATGAACATCTCAATCTCAATCTTTTACTAAAATGGGTAGTGGTAAGGCATGATGTTGGGATGAATGCTTCTAGGAAGGAGTTGAATACAATGGTCCTCTAGCTGTGAAGGCGACAATCCCACTGGTTTGGAAAAGACACCTGCATAACTCTAGAGAATGGTTTATAGATCATAAGGAGTAGTGGATATTGTTGATGGTTACATTTGAATGCAATGGAGCTGGGAAATGATACCATGTGAATTCTTATTAAAAATATTTTCCATATGATGTGAACTTATAATGCTGAGAGACCTCAATTGTAAGCCTTTTAATGTGTGTTTTTTCCCATTGTCTAAAAATTACATCTAAAGTTTAGCAAAATACCATAAAATGGGTCTAAGTATGCATAACCATTGGGCTCCTAAAACAACATCACAACTACTTAAGGGTAAGGCAAACATGTTAGATCAAAAGTTATAATCTCCAATAGAGATATGCACATTATGACACTTCCATTTTAAAGGTAATTTTCCCCCATTAGCAATCATGACTTCAAATTTGGAGCAATGATGGATAAAACAATCATCCTATTTGTAGATTCAAGGGTTAATGAAGTTATGGGTGCTACCCAAATCAATGAGTATTATAAGAGGGATGTTCTTAAAGTAACCTCTAACCCACATGGTTTTTGAGGTGGTGACTCTTGATAAGGCATAAAGAGAGATCTCTGGTTGGTCTTTCTGAGAATTAGGTTCCATAATTAGTAGAGCTTCTTCTAGTTTATCAGCTATATCTTGAGCATTTTTGAAAACTTTAGTTTTAGGTAGAGAGTCCACATCTAGTAGGTAGATATTTTTCTCTACACATTGATGTCCCCAAGTGAATTTATCATTACAATTATAACATATTTATATTTATCTATAGGTTTGCACCTTTACTTCAGTTAAATGCTTGATATGAGTGATTATAGGGGCTAAAATTATTTGAGATCATTGTGGAGTTGTATTTCTGAATGAAGCAAAATTGGATTTGAATCATTACTGAGCTAGGATATTGTCCTCTACGAACTTAGCTAACCCTAGGGCTTTGATCATTGTGTTGGGCAAAAATATTTTGACTTCTAAGTGAATCACATCTTTTAGTCCACTAAAAAATATACTCCTAAAGAATTCATCAAACAATCCTTCTGTGTGATTGGTCAGTTTTTCAAATTCTATTTGATATTCTCTCATGGTTCCTATTTGGAAAAGTTTAGTGAGTGATCTAGTAAAGTCATCAAAAGCACTAAGGCCAAACCATTGCAAAATGAGGGTGCAAAAATTGGTCCATACAGGCTTGTCATGAGCCTTGGTATACCAATGATACCATTGAAGGGCCTCATGTTTTAAGTGAAAGGATGCAAGTGGGACCTTGTTGGCATCAAAAGTATTATGTAAACTAAAATATTATTCTACCTGATAGATTCATTTAGTCATATATACACCATTGAATCAAAGAAAATTAAACTTTGACCCATAAAAATTGTTAGAAAAAAAACTTGGTGTCCAAAGAGGACTCTGGATGCCATCTGTTGTTCATGGTGGTATGTTGAAGACTGAGGCTGAGAATTTTTTCATCAAGGTTCTTGATATGGGTTTTGAGGGTGTAAATTTCATCCTTCATGTTTTTTGCTCCTGTTCAGGTTACTACCATGACTAGAATAAGAGATTTTTTTTTGGAATGGGTAGGAAAACTAGAGTTAAGGCATGTCTAATAAGGGAATGTTTTAATTTGGGCCAAAAAAAAATGGGTAAAGGTACTTTTACTAATTTATTTTTATAGTGGGAGTATGATTGATAAAGGTGAGGACAATTTCAAGAGTGAAAATGTAAAAACTATAAAATTTATCAAAGAGGGTCAAAGGAATAGAATAGGGAGATAAACACTATGGAATTTTTTTGAGGTAAATGGACAAAAATAGAAGTTATGGCAAAACCCAAAAAATGGGTAAATTGAGATTTACAAGAATTAATATTGGAATCAGGATATGGGACCTCAAGGAATAAAATGTGGGGAATGGAATTTTAGTGACTGAATAAAATTTTAGTATCAAACAGGCTATAGATGAATAGATATGGAAAAAAATGACTCTTTTTTAAGTTACTATGTTCTATAAGACAAGTCTAATGGGAATATGCTAAAACTAATATGACAAGTCTACATATCTGATATGACAATTTTATGATACTCTATTGGTAATATGTTAAAACTAATATAACAAGTCTATTGATACTCTACTAAAAATATGATATGGTAGTTTTTTGATACTCTAATGGTAATATGCTAAAATTGGCATGGAATTTTTTTTGATACCCATGATAATATTTTGAGATTGATAGAAATGGGCCCCAAATTTTAATGGCTACCTAAGGGTTTAAAGATATCACTCTGGCCACCAATGCCATCTAAGTGAGTACCGCTCTCAAAAAATTTTTTGGCCATGGATTTGTCTCTCAACGATAGCTCTTGGTTTTCCTCACAGATGGGAACTACTCAATTAGGAAGGGGCTATTGCCCATTTTATTGGTAGGTCCTCTTAATGAGCCAACTACTTTGGGGTTCTTATGGTACTCCTCACAATGAATTTTAGGGCTTTCATCCAAACACTTCCCATATTTATGCGGCCAAGTTTTTACATTGATCTAAAATAGATTATTATGATACAAATAATTACTTAAATTAATTATGCAATAGAATAGAGTTAAGACTTTTTGAAAGAAAAAAATTTTGGCCTTGGAAAGTGCTTTGATATTAGATGAGAGGATTCTCCTATAAAAAATTAATGACATTGCATGAAATAATAGATTTATATAATTAATAAACACACCACAATGATTATATTGATCACAGGCCACTTCGAGGGGGCATCCTCCTTTGAGCAAGTTCAATACAATAAATTCATGGATGCTTTTATTGGCCTCAACACTTATATACTAAGTCTAACCTAAAAAACTACTACTTCCCATGAATGTGAGATAAAAGAAAATGCTCATGGGATGACTTATAAAGCATATGCATTCATAACAACTAATATACTAACAAATTAAAGAGAAGGGGTCACACAGGTTCCTAACAAGAACACACTTATGTGTTGATGTAACTATCTTATTTATTGACAAAATGTTTTGTAAAAGATGTATCATTATAAAGCTTTTAAACTAAGATTAGGACAAATATATATAAATATTTAAAGTGCATATATATATATATATATATGCCTCTCTCTCTCTCTCTATATATATATATATATATATATATATATATATATATATATATATATATATATATATATATATATATATATAGAGAGAGAGAGAGAGAGAGAGAGAGAGAGAGAGAGAGAGAGAGAGGCACATACCCACAAATGTGGATCAAAAGTGAGTTGACATCTGGTAGTTGAGATTAGCTTAACCATGCAACCTAATGATACTTATAACCTAGTGAGATTGGATGATCAAGTCCAACCTAATAATTTGGTAAGATTAGGTGATTTGATCACCTCAACCATACCAAAAATGTGAACCAACTATTATAGTAGATTAGATTAATAAAAATCTATAAAAGTCCATGGGGTATCAATACAAAAAGTCTGTGATATGGTAATATTCCATAACAGAGTTTTAAAATCCAAAACTAATTTGTATTTTGTAATATTAGGCATATGTTGCATAGCATATGCATCTTAGATATTTATCATACTAAAATTGTTTGTAAAAATAGTACCAATGTATATAATTATGCCACAACCATGAATCTAAATCATATAACAATGTGCTTTGGCTAATTTGGATAAATATATAAGTTTGGAGAACATGCTTCCAAAGAATTCCCTCACTATAAATGGAAGAATATAAAAACTGATATAATTACCAATGTGGAGGACATGTTTACAAAACATGTCCCTAATATAATTAGGAGATGTTTAATATTGAATAGGTGTGTATAACATGCTTACAAAGCATGCCCCCACTGAATCTAAGAACTTATATAAATACCATATACTAAAAGAGTGTGGAGAACATGCTTCTAATGCATATTCCCACTGAATCTGTAAACTTTGCCAAGTGTGGAGAAAATGTCTTTATGACATGACCCCACTAATATTTTCCCCCTTTGAGGTCAGGGAAAGATAAGAACTAGTAGTTAACTCACCTCAAAAGGATAAGACAATTTTATAATCTATGAATGTAACCATGTAGCATATAAAAGTAATATGTCTAGGTAGATGTGTCATTGAAGTGTATAGAACCAATATGTTCACCTGTAGGATTAAGATGCATGATAAAGATAATGGAAACATATAGAAAGCAATAATATAATCTCTAAAAGATTTAAGAAGACTCTTTATCCAAGATATCTCCAATAAGCCATTACTACATCCATGGAAGCTTCACCATACACACAGATAAAATAAATCAAATGTATTCTATTCTATATTAAATATTTTATAATAGATATGTATAAATAAGTAGAAGATATGAGAATCCTAACCATCCCATGAATGTGAGACTAACTTACCCAATATAGGTGGAAGTAAGGCATAAACCCATCATCTTCATGAATGTGGAATAAACATCTTCGAAGGAAATAACACCTAAGTAAGCTAAAAAGTAGAAAATTAATATCGTAAACCAATACCCCCTTAAGCATAATTTAGGTGGGTGCAATAAAAGATGTAGTGTGAAGCCACATGTCCCTATGGACACCAATCCATCTTACTAGAATACATAGATGTTGTGTCACTATAACTACCAAGTTAAATTAATAATGATGATAAATATGAGGATTACTAAACATGAACACTACACTCTTGAATACTAGGTAGAGTGATAAACCTAAGAAAATATTACTTGAACACCTTCAAACAAGATGGTGATAAGTGAGCACAAAGACTAGAGGGCCTGCCACAATAGTGTCACTGGTGGGGATACCACAATATTGTCACTATAAGAATCACCAAGAAGGCCATGAAGTTAGGTAAAAAATCCTCATATGGTTTCCAAAAAATAAAGTGTTTGAATAAGATACCCATGTGTAAAGGAGGAATCTAGAAAACACTCAAAAAAGTGCAAAATATACATATAACTCTCATACAGTGGAGAAAAGAGAGAAAAACGCTAGGAAAAAATGCCCCACAAAAGACAGAAAAGAAGAAGAGAGAGGTATAAATCTCCCCAAAGATGATGTTGAAATAATTTGCACTCTAAGAACTCAAAAGTTAGAAAGGAACTCAATCTGTATGAGTGGTCTGAATCCACTACTTGAGCACAAAAACAACTGACACTAGGCTTCACTAAAATAGCTTCAATCAAGAGGACTGTTAGTGGTGACTAAAGTATAAAAGAGTACTTCATGTGTAAGGAACACTCAAAACCTAAGAAGCAAAATCTACACCACACCCCCCATACTACTGACTAGGTAGAGTGATGACAAAAGAATTATATGTATAGCCCCCTATACTAGGTAGAGTGGATAAAAAAGGTTTACATGAGTGGTCTGAATCTACTACTTAAACACCAAAAAATTTGACACTATATACTACAAAATAGATCCATATGCTGGTAGAGATTGTCAACCATAAAAAATGGTGTCAAAAATATAGATAAGGTCTCTAAAAGATGATGGCCCATGGTGGTGATGAAAGAGACAAACAAATAAAGAAATAAAAAGGTGCTTATAATAGATCAAACAAACACATGAAGGTAGACAAGACTGAATTAACAAAGCCCCCATGACACTTTATAAATCAGTGTGAGTACAATATATCCCATAAAACACCTAATGAAAGTAAGAAAGACATTAGGCTTCACTAGAATAGTTCTAAATAAGGAGTTTGTCAACCTATTAAAAAAAGTCCATAAATCATGAGAGATGATCCAAAAATAAGGGAACAAAAAAGTGTCTCCATAGAAGAAGGTAAGGCTCTAAAAAGGGGCCTTGATGGAGACATGACACAAACTACAAGTGTGTCAAAGTGTTAGCTACTAAAAAATGACAACCTACAAAGTACATGCAAAGGGACATCAGACTCATCTAAAAACACATCTGAGATAATGTAAAGTGAAATAGTGGCATGAGTAGTACAATATGGGCCAAGAAAGAGTAATTTGGTCTAAATTTCATGAAAATAGGACATCGATTACAGTAAAAAATACATCCAAAATTATAACAAGAGAAAAATCAAAGGAGAGAAAAAGAGTTTTGTTCACTTGTGAGAGGGTTTGGCCTTGTGCCAAACTAGACCTCACCCACCAATATTTAACAAATGAGATGGAATAAATGTAAATAATAATAATAAATTAACTCCCTTTATAATATTTTTTCCCACATTAAAATATATTATTTTTGTAAAAAAAAAAAAAAAAATTATTCCTTTTAAAATAAAGGGCCCCACATGATTATCTTCCACCTTGAAAATATCCATCGCCACTCATAAATGTCCTACACCCAAGAGAATAATCCACCTACACTAGAATAATTACCCTCTTTTACAAATTCAAAACCCCCCCATAAAAAATTTAGCCCCACAAAAAATATTTAATTGCCAACAACTCGGTTATCAAACTGACTAAATACATAACTGATAAAACTCATATGTAGTTTTTAGTTTGTATGTTATTTATAAAGAAATGAAAGAAAACCTTAGAATAAATTAGTTGATGGTGGGTGATTTGGTGATGATGAATGACAAGGAGGTCAATGGAATGGGTAGTGATTGTTTGTTCAGTGAGATAGTGCTTGGACGAGGTCCATACAGTGAAGAACTAGTAACTAACAATTTTAGTCATATGAAAAAATGACAGGGATAATGTAGCTGACCAACAATGGAGTGTAGATAGGTTCCTTGGGATTTTGTATTGGTAACAATGTTAGAAACTAGTCAATGGAGGAAAGTCACTAGGCCAAGTATCTTTCTAAAATATTGAGCTAAATCAAACCAAAGGAATATAATCATTCCACACCTTCTTAGCTCTTCTCATAATCATGAAAGGCTTAGATATAATGGTAAGATGCCAAAAAAATAGAGAACCTTCATGAAAAATCAATGCTGAATAACTCTAATGGTTTGGAAATGAGTTCTAGCAAAAGAACTATACTTCTACCTCAATGTGAAGTTAATGTTGACAAAAAAATCCAAATGCATAATACCAGCTATATGGTGATGGACCAACATGTAATGTAGTTTTGATAAATACTGGTTGACTATAGTTCATTTTGATAAGTAGATTGGTAGTCTAAAGAGATGACTTAGGTTTAAGGCACTATAGAATCATGTTGTTGTGGCAAAATTCAAGGGCATGATAATGCTAGTCATGACAATGTTGGCAAATAACTAAGCTACCAAATGTTAGATATCTACAAAAAATTGAAAAATAAATACAAATCCTCATACATATCTAGAAACATTACAAAATACACACAAATATTTCAACCCGTATGACCAAGGCAAAAGGTGTTAAATTATGGTGAGACTAGGTGTTAGAGAGGAAGCAGGCATATTAGTGAGTAAAGGACCCACCAAATACCTAGATCAAAGTTTCTAATATGCCATGCAATGGTCTAGTCATATGGAAAGGTGAGGAGATACTAAGTCTTGACTCTTTTAAATGGAGCTCCTTGTCCACCTAGTAGTTGCAAACAACATTCAAAAACAAATGCAATTCTGATGTCCAAATTTTAGATTATTCTGAATGTGGCCTGTGTTGAGTATTTAGAAACCATGAGCCAAAAAGAATGGGGTTATGGTAGACTGATTTGATTACATGACCAATAATGCATCTTTAAATTCTTCAATTAATGCTGAATCACATTAAGCCAAAAAATAAATTTTGGTAATTAACAAATAAAACAAACTTTTTTTAGATATTGAGAGTGAAATGGAGAGATGTACGACCATGCTCAAAAAATTACAAATAAAGGCTTAAAATACATATTGAACAATGTTTCTTTGGAGATGTATTTGATATCACGAAAGAGTTAAGAAGACTCTTTAGCCAAGATCTCTCCAATAAGCCATTATTACATCCATGGAAGCTTCACCATACACACAAATATAATAAATCAATTATATTATGTTCTATATTGAATATTTTACAATAGAGATGTATAAATAGGTAGAAGATAGAATAATCATAACCATACCATGCATGTGGGACTAACTTCCCCAATATAGGTGAAATTAAGGCATAAATCCATCATCCTCATAAATGTGGGATAGACATCTCCAAAGGAAATAACACCTAAGTAAGATAAAGAGTAGGAAAGTAATATCCTACGCCAACAATATCAACAAGAAAACAAGCAGAAACATAAGAGAACTCAAAAGAAATTCAAAAATCAATGGTCTAAAGAGACTAAAAATAAGGGGCATGTTCAAATGCCACTCACTTAAAGGGACATTAATTAGTTTTGATGTCCACAAAAACTAGAACAACATATTCAAATGTTCATACAATAAATAATGACATATGAAAATGTCAATGAAAGCATATATAAGCATAGGGGCCACAAGAAAATGAGTATATTAAAATGATCAAACAAGGAATACAATAATAATTCAAGACACTCAAGGAAGTGCATAAAGTATATCATAAGCAACCAATATAAATGTGTTATAGTAGCCCATGGATCTAATGTGTTAGGAAAAGTATGTTAAGTGTATAGCATATCAAGTACCCTATGTAAGATGTAATCATGGATTATAAGCATGCGTAAGTACATATGTAAGCTCAAACATGATAATGTAGAGTGAGCATCAAATCATATAACTTATGTGTATCAACATCGAAGAAGAAGGTTTTACCAATGTCCATTTGACATGAGTAGAGGGAAGGCCCACCATCTAAAATGGGAATGTATCATGTGTTTGTGTATGCCTGTATCATACTCAAGTATGAGTGTGACTCATAAGTGTATGTAGAAGTAATGAAGTATGCCTTCCATCAACATGTAACTAGCACATGGATACCAAGGAGCCAATAGAACATGCACGTGCCAAAAGTGTTTTTAGATTTTTGGATGTTTTTTTATTTTTTTGGTATTTTTAGCATTTTTGAAGATGAGGGTTCATCCAATGATTCCATCTAATTGATGGTCATAGATGTCACCCCACTATGAATCTAGTTTAATTCCCCATTTATGCTATTGAGGAACATGAATAGGTGTAATATCTATCACTGTGGTATCGATGGTGCTTTGCATATGTATAGTAGTACTATGTGTTTGTGAAATAATAATAGGAGTAATAGGAGTATGGGTTCTTGTAACTTATCAGTGAGTGCTTGTTTATTTATTTAGTATTGTTGTAGTATGTAAAATTTAAGGTGATCTAGATATATAGACATGGTGTGTATTATAAGATTGGGATTCCATGGAATCCATTATATATCTCTGGTGTAATGGTCTCTCAAGTATTGGATACCTAGTAAAGGGGACTCCCTGTTTCTTATCCTTTAATGGTCAATTAGCCCTAAATATTTATAACTAGTTGTTTGGGTATAAATTTATTTTGTTTAATAAGATGCTCATATTTAATTCTAAAACCTATAATTACTTGATTGGCATAAATGTATTTAACACACCCATGCATTGTGGAAGTTATTTCTCAAAGAGTGTGTATCCAAGGTCTTCCCAATAATCTATAAAATATGCATGTGGAAGGGATAACTAATAAGGTAGTAACCACATGTGTAAGACGAACCTATAAGGGACTTATAAGGGTAGTTCAATCTTGCCAAGAACCTTTTCGTAGGTTCCATTAAATGATTGAAATTGATTTGGTAGAGGGGTGTAAATCATGATGAGTATAACCCTAGTGTGTAAGTAATGTCATTGTGAAAACATTTTTGATTACACAATTATCAATCATAACACTATGTTTTGTGTTTTTAAAGGAATGATCAAATGAATAAATAATGAAGATCAGAGTCATCATCCTTAATTTCAACATCATAAAAGGAAAAAGAAGGTTTCTTAAACACAAGAGGTATATGTCATGTGTAAGTACCATGAATCCCATCTAGTGGATGCCCATAATGTGATGGAGGAGGATGTGCATTATATGCCATTTTCACTCCTGGTTCATTCTTAGAATGGTCTTACAAATGATTGTTAAATATTTTCTATTTATGGTGATCACTAGGTTGTGAACTTGATTCCTTTGGAGGATCCTCAAATATAAGCTTTTGGTCATCGATAAGATCTTGGATCTTGTGCTTCAAAGTATAACATATACCTATATAATGTCCTGGTCTTTGATGATACTCGAAATAAGCATTCACATCATATCCTTTGGGTAGAGGTTGACTCATAACAACCTTGATAGGATGAGGGAGAGATATAAGCTAATACTCTAGTAACTGTGGGAGTAATGAAGTTGGGGACTTAGGTAAACATGTAAATTATCTCCTTGGTATATTATATAAGATAAGTTAATTAGGATGCTATTCATCTATGTTAACTATGGTGGTTGTTTCCTTTTTAAGTTCAAAAGGTTTTACCTTATAACTTGGTTTAATTTTAAACTTAGTATAATATGTATATGTAGCTAGTGTGTTTGCTACATACTTGATCTTATTCAATGACACAATCTTCATCATAGTCTCATACAACATGACATATGTCATTGAAATATTTTAACTTCTTAAAAACAATGGGCTTATGTAAAGGATCAAGAAAATTTTGCTTGAATATATCTTGCAACTCTTTATCTACCATAAGATTGGTCATTTTGGTTTGCATTATCTTATATCTAAAGATATAATCATGGATATTTTTATTTGTTCCTTATTTTATTTTGGCAATTTGGGTGTAGGAAACCTTTTCAAAGGTATTAATGGAAAAGTGTGATAATAATTGGTTTGTAATAGATTTGAATGATTTTATGTATTGGATAGGTATATGACAGAACCACATCAAAACATAGTCCTTAAGGCTTCTTAGAAATAATTTGGTCAAAAGTTTATCACTGGAAGCATACTCAGGGCATGCCACATAAAATGTTTGAAGATGTTCAATATCACCCTTTCCATCATAAAATGTGAACTTAGGTTCAACAAATCCAAGTGGTAAATGGTGAAAATAGACCTCAAGTGTAGGAAGGTTATGTAGCACATCTTGAGAGTTAATATAATGAGGGGATTTTAAAGAATTTTGTTCAAATTTTTAATTTTATCCTCCAAGATCCTTATAACTTGAAGGAATGATTGAATAATAGGCCCAAAGGGATTTAGATTATCAAGTTGAGTAGTCACCAAAGGGGATGAAAACATGTTTTTAGTAATAGGCATTGAAACTGATATTTGTGTTGAATAACTGGTGATTCCATAATAGATGCATCTATTGGAATCAAAATGACTAAGAGGGGGTGGGGGTGAATCAGTCTTTAAAAAATTTCTTATCAATTTCACTTAAGCAATCATAAACCATTCAAACAATCATATAGATATAGCAAGCATAAAAAATTATCCACATAATCATTAACACCTAAAACTAATCAAACATTACAATAGGACTAGGATTCTCAAGACACCTTGTACTCAATAACTAGTACTCAAACATTATTGCTTCAATGGTATCAAACAAGAACACTCATCAAACAACAATCTCACACTACTTAAATAATCTTGACATCAACTAACAAAAGAATCATTAGGTTGCCTTCAAATTCTCTCTCAATAGAGAGACATTAGGTTGCCTTCAAATTATCTCTCAATGGAGAGACATTAGGTTTCCTTTAAATTCTCTCAAAGAACACTCACCATGCATATTCAATAGATGCAACTTGACATCAATGACATCCACCTTGACATCAATTACAACATTTCTCAACAAACTCCCCCTTTATCATTGATCACAAAACATTCTTCAATCTGATCACTCTTATCTCCCTTAACCTAGTCAATCTTCCTTCTCAAAATTTGTTCCGCTTTGACATTAATGATAAAGTTTCATACATACTAAAACTTTTAGAACCACTCATTCTCCTTTTTTGGTAGCTATACTTACAAACTAAAAAAGAAATTAGAGCTACCAAGATCCCCCTTTGAATTCACAACTTGAGCTCACAAATGAATCAACATAATTCTCAAACCATCTACAACACAAGTCATGCTTAACTACCAACTAATAGTAACATAGAACAATTTTGCTTACCTCTTCTATGCTTGTCAACAACTACACTTGGAGCTTGTGAATAATATGAATATCTCCCACTCAAACCAAAAACTCACCATACTTCTTCTAACATAATAGTGTCTCCATGAAGCCTAATGGAGTCACTCCTTTCATAGGGATATAAAAAAACACAAACTTAAGAGATTCCTAGATCTCCATGATCTGATAAGACTAAATATATTTTAGGATCCTATTAGGATTGATTGACACCTTAGGTTTTAAGTTTTCATCAACTATTTGATCAACAATATGAGTTGATACCAGACATTCTTGACTTGATTTCACATATGAATTGTGCTTTATCATAACAAATAGTCCACTTGGACTTGTAGATTGATCATGAATCACCTCTACTATATTTGGTTTCTACATAGTTATTTTCCTTCTCTTTTGCACTGTAGGGGATTCAAACTTCTTGTTTTGACTTGATGGCCTTCTTACTCTGTTTGGGAAATTTTTTCCTGTGTCCCATAATATGACAAATATAAAAAACAACCTCATTCATACCTCTTGACCGATGATTATTTTCGTAATCCTATGCATATTCATTTTTAGAGGGTGTTCTACATTCTCTTGCTCCATGACCAAACTGATTGCATGTAAAATAGTACCATTGAATGAATTGGCATTTCTCATAGCATTAGGTTGTCTAGTTGGTCTTTTCATGTTGACCTTCTTGTTGTCATTATCCTTTTTCTTGACTTGAGTTGCCTCATTTTGGTCTTCTTTGAAACCAAGACTTGTATTATCACTTAAAAACTTTTGACTACTCAAAATGTTATCTAGAACATCAATTCTCTTTTCAAACTTTACAAAGGTCTTCAACTTTCTATTTGCTTGATCCAACTCAGATTTTGAGGATTCTATTTCAATTCTATACTTGGTGCATTTTGCATTTTATAATTTAGGATTGCAATTACTATCTCCATCTATTCTTCAATCTTATGTGTGATCTCATCATACTCCTTGGAAGTTTTACTTAGGCTCTCCTAAAAAAAACCAATCTACTTTTCATCATACTTAACTAATGATCTTAGTTTATGATTCTTCCTTATTTGAAACATCAAATCCTCTAAATAAATCACCAATTCTACCTCAAAAAATTATAAAAATATGATAATGTCTTAAAATTCTTGAAAAATATTTCCATTCACTTGGTTTCATCCCTATTTCATGATAACACATCCCTAATCAACTTCTCACTGCTACCTAGATTTTTTACTATTTCCACCACTAGACATGTTAGTAACTGGCTAATTTAGATGATTAATGTAGAGAAATTGAGCATTATAGCCAATAAAAAACCCACCAAGTACATCAAATATGGGTCTAAAGCTTCAACCTCTATTCTTTTTCATACTTGGACTAGGTCAACTCTAACTACTATAGTAAATATCTAAGAAACTAGCACTTTCTTATAGGGTCTACTCACACACTTAACAACTCAATCATACATAGAAGTGTCTAAGAGAGTTAAATACATTATAAAATATTTTTTATAGTCATTTTATACCATTATATTCTATTTTGAACAAGATGTTTCACATAGGGTCCTTGTTAGGGTTTTAGAGAGGTTTAACACAAGTTTTTGGTGTAAATGATTGTTCATAAAGGAATGAGCTTTAAATACAAAACCAATACCTATAGATATTATATAAGAACCTTACCCATATCTCCTTAAAATATCTGGCTCCCATGAAAAGGTTACATGTGCCAATGAACACTTAAAAGTCCTTCTCAGGTTTGCATGCCTTCATTATGTATACTCAAGGGACCTCAAAACACTTTTCATGCCTTTTATTGCAAACCATGACATGAAAATTTGTGAAAATTCTTGAAATAACATATAATACCTATGAAAACACTCATACAATCTATTTTTTTTGAAATCTGATCATGACCCCTCATTTAGGCCATAATCTTTCTCTTTGCTCTTTTAGACCTTGACCTGCAAAACACATTAGGCCTTGAAACTGACCTACATGCCTCTTTAATTATTATATCCACCTCACTCACATAATAAATCAACCTCTCTAATTCTTAAATAGTGTCATACATCTTTCATATGCCTTGACAATAGATCATGAGGCCTCATTAGGCCAAATAAGGTCAAGGAGTGGTCTAGATGCAGACTTGGTCTAAAGGTCTTACCCCTATAGGTTCACCATGATATTATCATGAGTGATCTAATGACTCACATGCATGCTAAATCAACCTTTTATATTCATTCATGCCTGTGTGCACTCATACTACTGACCCATGAAGCTTATACCTTCTCATAAGGTCTCTTCATGCTATGAATAGTGTCATGACTAGGCTTCTTAAACACTTAAAACTTGAAAAATTACCTTAAAACACTTATAAAAGTATATACACTTCTTTTTCATGATTGCATAATGCCAAAAAACCTCTCACAAGCTTCTCCTTCACCAAACTTCACTATGCACATATTATCAAAGGGTCTAGATTAGGCTTCTCAAAACACATTATACTCAAGAACTACTACTCAAAACATGCTTACTTCAATGATATCAAACAATAAAACTCATCAGAGAACACTCTCACACCACTAAAATAATCTTGAAATCAACCAATAGAAGAATCATTAGGTTAACTTCAAATTCTCTCTCAACGGAGAGACATTAGGTTGCCCTCAAATTCTCTCAACAAAGAGATATTATGTTGCCTTCAAATTCTATCAAAGACAACTCACCATGCATCTTCACTAGATGCACCTTGACATCAATGACATTAACCTTGAAATCAATGACATTAGCCTTGAAATCAATGACAACACTTCTTAATAAACTCCCCCTTTATCATTGATGGTAAAACATTGTTCAATCTGATCACTCTCATCTCCCCCAACTTGGTCAATCTTCCTTCTTGAAATTTCTCCCCCTTTAACATTAATGACAAAGAGTCATACATACTACAACTTATAAAACCCCTCATTCTCCTTCTTTGGTAGCTATACTCAAAAACTACACAAGAAATCAGAGCTACCAATCTCCCCCTTTGACTTCACAACTTGATCTCATAATTGAATCAATAGAATTATCAAACCATCTACAACACAAATCATTCCTAACTACCAACTGCTAGAAAAATATAATAATTTTTCTTACATATTATATGCTTATCAACAACTAAACTTGGAGATTATGAACAATATGAATAGTTCCCCCTCAAACCAAGCACTCGCCATGATTCTAATAACATAATAGTGTTCTCATGAAACCTAATGGAGTCACTCCTTTCATAGGGATTTAAAACAACACAAACTCAGGAGATTCTTAGATCTCCATGCTCTCACAAGACTAAATATCTTTTAAGATCTTGTTAGGCTTGATTAGTACCTTAGTCTTAACCTTTTCATCAACCATTTTATCAATAATATAAGATATTCTTGACTTGATTTCACATCTGAAGTGTGCTCTATCATAATAAACATTCCTCCTGGAATTGTAGACTGATCATGACTCACCTTTACTATCTTTGGTTTCCATGTAATCATTTTCCTTCTCTTTTGCACTCTAGGGGTTTCAAACCTCTTGTTTTGACTTGGTGGAATTCTTACTCTTTTAGGGAAAAATATTCTAATGTGTCCCATAATATGACAACTATAACAAAAAACTTCATTCATAAATTTTGAATAATGATTATTTTCATAATACCATGCATATTCATTTCTATAGGGTCTTCTACACTCTCTTGCTCTAAGACCAAATTGATTACAAGAAAAATAACAACCATTGAATTAATTGGCATACCTCATAGCATTAGGTTGTCTAGTTGGTCTTTTCATGTTAACATTATTGTCTTCATTAGCCTTCTCCTTGACTTGAGATACCTCCTTTTGGTCTTCTTTGAAACCAAGACCTATCTAATCACTTGTAGACTTTTAACTACTCAAGATGTTATCTGGAGCATCAATACTCTTTTCAAACTTTACAAAGGTCTTCAACTTTCTATATGTTTGATCTAACTTAGATTTCAAGGATTACATTTTAGTTTCATACTTGTTGCATTCTACCTCTTTAGACCTTAGACTTATAGTGACTATCTCTATCTATGCTTCAATTTGATTGATGATCTCATCATACTCCTTGGAAGTGTTACTCAGTCTCTCCTCAACCAGACCAATTTTATATTCATAGTCCTTACAGAATGATATTAGTTTGTGATTATTCCTTCTTTAAAACTTTAAATTCTCTAGATCACTCACAAATTTTGCCTCAAGATTTACTTAAACCTCTTTTTAATTTGATTATTCATAATCCATAAGGCCTTTCCCATTTTAACAACCCTCATTGTCTATTTTTGTATCCATGAATAAGGTCTCATTGTTGTCATATTCATGTTCATTACTATCATCATCACTCTTAGATGTGCTTGTGTCACTTACATCAGATGAGTTATTATCCTCTTTTGTATATAAACTTCTCTTTTTCTTCAATGACCCTTTCCTTCCTTCATACTTCCTGAACTCTTTAGAATTGCTCTCACTTTCCTTCTTGGATGGTTATTAGTTGGTAGTGTAGGAGGTAGAGTGTATCCATCCATAAATAACTAACATATGTCATTGCCCATTTACATAAGATATGTCCTAATTTTGATTCTCTAAAAATCATAATTAGTCCCATTGAAAAATAGAACCTTACTAGTAGAGAAACCACCTTGAGCTTGCTAACTAGCCATCCTTGCTTCTAGGATCTTGTTTAGGCTATTATACTTACTTCAAAAGAATTGATTTGATACCAAATGTTATAATGAAAATGACTAGGGGGTGAATCAGTCTTCAAAAACTTTCTTATCAATTTCACTTAAGCAATCATGAACCACTGAAACAGGCATATAGATCTAACAAGCATAAACACCTATCCACATAAGCGTGAAACATAAGAGCACATCAAATATGTGGGAAAAAATAAAGGGGAATAAAAAATAATGATATTTGGAAATGGACTATAGTCATATAAGACAAACACCAAATTTAGTGAAGTACCAACTCCACATGGAACACCAACCCTAACTATCTAAGCACCAACTCAACTAGGATTTAACAAGAACCAAATTGTAAGGAGGCACCAACCCCATAGATGACTTAACACAAAATAAGCCATAATATTTATTTGATCACCTTAAAAACACCTTGTTTCTTAACCAACTGATGATGACCACCTCTTCATCTCTTCATAATCTTATTCTTCTTAAGCTACCTTCTAGGCCTCTTCGCTCAATTAGGTCTCTTCAAGATAGATTAGGCCATATGAACTTGATATTAATACACAAAACCTATATAAAATATTTATCATATATCATATAAACTCATCTGATGGTCTATATGACCTCATATTACTCAATAATATATTATTTTATTCACTTGTTCCCTACGCACCCAAATAGGCCTAAAATTGCCTTATATTTATACAAGCCTCTTGCTCATATCCTTATTGGTATAAAATAAATACTTGCACACTTATATTACTATTTAAATAGGTATTATAAAATGTTTAATACATGAATAAAATATTACAATAGGTCATCCACAACTTGAAAGACCAAAACCTCTTTTAGGCCTTAAAGAGACCTAATTTAATTAGGCCTTTATTAGCACATGTTACCCTTTGATAGCCTTGGAATAATTTCAAAAAACAAACATGTAAGGGAAAATTAATATGAAACTAAAATATACCCATAATATGTTCATATTATTTCCATTACATATTTTAGCTCCAAACACCACTTAAAGTACACCATTAGTACTGTTCACAATTAGGCCTATGAACTTAAAAAAAAATTGCCAAACAAAAATAAAGAATGTACATAATTTAGTCACATAAATATGAAAATAAATCAAATGAATAAGAAATAAATGAACTGATAAACATAAAAATGTTCTTTATACTTCACAACTCAAGGCAAAAGGACTTAAACTCTTCTCTATAAATAGCCCACTCAGAACTGCTAGAACACTCCAAAACCCAATCATGAAGAACTTGGTCTTAAACACTTGAAAGAACACATCCCATGAATATTTATACTTTAAAAATATCCTTTAAAATATATATACCACTCTTAAATACAAAAATAATTATGTGTAATGTCAAATATTGGTCTTACAGACCAATCTTTTGGCCTTAATACACATAGTCTATCCAAAACCACATAAGCCATTTTAGATTCAACATATCAATAGCTTTAAATAAATATAAAAAATTATAAAAGAATTTATATGAAATAAATATACTAACAAATAACACCATTTTCATTACATACTTTAAATCAGGGCATAGAGTCTTAAACTCATCACTGCAACTTGCTTACCCAGAACTGCCAATTTACCTTAAAGCACAATCATGGTGAAAATAACCTTCAACACTTGTATGGAAATTTAAATATAAATATGATGTATTTATATGATTATATCAGATAACTATAACATTATTATATATAAATATAATATGGTGAAATGGAAATATTGGTCTTGTAGACTAATCTCATAACCTTGAACCTCACTGTCTCATTTGAACCAAATAGGTCAACTTATGAGCAACTTTTTCACTAAAATCACTATCCTCCAACACTTAAAAAAATGGGAATGTATTAAATGTCATAAAAAACATATCCATATAATTGGTTTCATCCCTATTTCATGATAACACATCCCTAATCAACTTCTCACTACTGCATGAATTTCTCACTGTTTCCACCATTAGGCCTGTTAGCGATTGGCTAACTTGGATGACAAATTTAGCACAATTTAAAATTATAACCATTAAAAAAAACATCAAGGACATAAAATATGATTCTAAATATTCAACCTCCATTCATTTTCATACTTTAACTAGGTCAACTCTGACTATCACAATAAATCTCCATGAAACTAACACTTTCTTATAGGGTCTACTCACACACTTGACAAATAAATCACACCTATATGTTCTTGGGATATTTTAATACATTATAAAATAGTTTTTATAGTAATTTTATACCAATAAAGTCTATTTTTAATAATATCTTTCACATTGGTTCCTTGTTAGGGTTTTAGAGAGGTTTAACACAAGTTTTTGGTGTTAAGGATTGTTCATAAAGGACTACCCCTTAAATATAAAACCAATGCCTATAGATATTATTTATGAAACTTAAATATATATACATAACATATTAGGTTCCCATGCATCAGTTAGACATGATAATAAACACCTAAAATTCCTTATCAGGTTTGCATGCCTTCATTCTATGTATTGGAGAGACCTCAAAACCACTTTTCATGCCTTTTTTTGTAAACCATGACCATAAAATTTGTGAAAATGATTTAAAAAACATATAATACCTATAGAAACACTCATATAATATCAAAATCTCTAAAATATGATCATGGTCCCTCATTTAGGCCACACTCTTTCTCTTTGCTCTTTCAAACCTTGACTTGTAAAACACATTAGGCCTTAAAACTGATTTACATGAATCTTTCCATGTTCTCTCCACATAAATCACATAATTAATAAACCTATATAATTATTAAATAGTTTCATACATCCTTTATATGCCTTGACAATAGATCATGAACCCTCATTAGGCTAAATGGGGTCTAGGAGTGGTCTAGGTGTAGACTTGGTCTGAAGGTCTCACCCTTTTAGGCTAATCATGAGACTCTCATGAGTGATCCAATGCCTCAAATTCATTCTCAAGAAACCTTATACATTAAGTCATGCCTATGTGCACTCATCTCACCAAGCCACCAAGTTCATACCTTCTCATAAGGTCTCTTCATGCTATGACTAGTGCCATGACTAGGTTTAAACACATAATCTGTGTTCCCACTAAATGTAGGTGGATTGATAAGTGTGGGATGAGTTATAAAAACTTTTAAGGATTCACCATTAATAAGGGAGGTATCATTAGTTTTATCTTGTTTACTTATTTAATCTCTTATAACATACATAAATGTATATATTAAGCCCTTTTTATTATTGAGATAAGTAATCAGTGCTTATTTATCTTCCATTTGGAATAAAGTTTTTTCACTAACAATTTTCATTACTTCACAAATGAAAAATTTAAAATTTATAATAAATTACAAAAACTAGATAGCCCTAAATTACCTAGGGTTTGATGTTCAAAGGTTAAGTTCACTAAATATTTAACCCTAAAAAGATCTATATTGGGGTTATCTACAATATTGAAGGGGGTATATAGAAATAAAATGGCACAAGGGTGATAATTAGATTTATAGCAAGCTAATTAGATGCTAAAATTAGATATAAACATACACTAAATTTGTTAAATGAAGATAGCCCAAATATGTAAATTAAAACTATGCTAGATATATGAATGATAAATAAGTGAATTACTTAGCTTATTCTGATGCTAATGCAGTTCTAGATCGAGAACATGCAAAATGTAGGTGGAAAGGAGATTCTAAGATAAATGTTAAATTTTGGTTATGATGCTTCTGACTCTCTAGATAGTAACTTCATCTTGGGATAGTTATGTTGACACTACTATCTAGGATTGATAATAGTGTCATATATGAAATATTTATTAAAATATGATGCAACCACCTAGATGCTTCTTGGTTTTACTTCTCCTTCACTCTACTGCATTCATATTTGGGTCATGGACTATCACTCCTTATGAAATAATAAAACCTTAATTTTCCATATTCATAGTGACCTTGGGGGAAAATGGGTTAGTGGGAACACAATATTGATATGCCCTTACTACCTTTCTATTAGTGGGTGATGCCTACATAACCAATAATATGAAGAGGGCTTCAAACATATGTAGTTCTCCCTTACATGTTGGCTTGTGTGTGAATCATATAATATGTGCAAATCAAGTACAAAAGTGACCTAGCTTGTAACTTATAAAATTAGGCTCTTGGGCTACTCTTTTAGTATATCAAACCTATAAATGTGTATTCCACATGACTGGTATGGAAATAAGAATAAATAGGGAAGCTTTTAATCAATTAAATGCTCTTTGATCTATTTCTAAGTATTCATAGGTCTCTCCTAGGTGAATAATGAATGAGGGTTGATGTTTTATTTATATTAATCCCTTCAGAGTAATAACTCACATTAAAACACTTAGGCCAACCATTAGGATACGTTCATTTTCAAATTGGATGGATTTTGTGCACTGAACACTTGTGTTGGGACAAGATAATAATCTTGATGTTATTGTCTATTAGGAACATTAGTGTCCAAGGAGTAGGAAAGCAAGTACATGTTCTAGACTTATAGAGATGGAAGATAAGTGCATTTTAAGAATTTTGGGCAAGATAGAAAACATAGGTCATCAACATAAGATTGTTCAGACTAAGAGATATATGCCAAGGGGCATTAAGATAGAGCATATGTGAGACTTATGAAAGTGGGAAAGGTAGAGAAATGAGAAGGATAGATAAGGTCTAAGTTTTCCAAGTTATTGGGTGAATATTTTATCACCAGCTAACTGATGGGAAAAATAGATGTTTCAACCATAGTATAGAGAGATTTATCAGCCAAATGTGTAGGTCAACCACATCAAAAGGGGGCAAATCTCTTCTCTTACCAACGGGAGGTTCCTTATAACTATAAGGTATACTATATACTATATATATTAATATACTATAAATAAGCTAAAAATAACACTCAGGGTAGGATAACACCATCCATCTCTCTTTTTTCAGAGATGATGTTCACAGACATAGGAGAATTCTAGTGAAAACACTGAAGACACTTCTCTTCTTTAAGAAGTGGTCTGCAACAAACAACATGAATTATTTTTGGAAAGTAACTATAATAGGGCATAATAACTAGCAGAATGAGGCATAGCACAAAGTCTCCACCTCAACTTCCAAAAAGTGAAATATGAAAGATAATGGGGGCATAAAGTCATCCCAAGATCCTTTAAATAGAAATAGAAAATAAACACACTAAAGACAATTATGGCAGCACAAAGTCTCTCCACAGTTGGCTTCAGGACACCTTCCTAGTTACTTCCACTAGTTCTGCTTATTTAATTAAATGGACAAGAACACATTTAGGAAATAGACATAAGAATAATTTCCTCAACAACACAAGTTATTCCATCACAAAGTCTGAAAGGTCACTTGCTTTCTCATTTAGATAACAAAATATGATTAACAATCTGAGCTCAAAGTCTTAGTAATGCCTTTCAATTTGGGCAAAGTTTTGCTTCTGATAACAAAAAGATCTCTTTTGCATAAAATAAGAGATTACAATATATAGTGCTCCCAAAAAGACTTGAGCATTTTGTTTCATGGAATGGCTTATGTTACATTCAATGCCTTAAATACATTTTTAGTTCTATCAAGGGGCCATCCTAGAATAGGGCATCAACCTTAACTATGGTGTGTCAATTCATCTCAAATGTCCCCTCTAAATTATGGGCCACCTAGTCCTCTTCCTAATATTTTTACAGCTATCCACTTCACCTTTACTTGATCTAGAAAAATAGGCCATGCTATTGAGTGCTCACACTCTCTGATGTCCACCTGGTGGACTGTTTCACCTACTAGAAATAACTCCTATGTAGATATTTTTGGTCTTTTTGCATCATTCCCTTTTTCCTTTCCATGTCTTATCCTTGGTGATCTGAGCTCTCAGGCTATCTTCTCGCTTTCAGCTGGCTCTTTTGGCTCCTTCTTTGGCTAGTCACTGAGTTTGCTCATAGGGTCCGTGCCATATTTGAAAATCATCAGATATTTCATTACCTTAAATTTGACATTTGTGGGGATGTCATGATCACTTAGTCACTTGAACTAATTTGAACCCTTTGAACCTTTGAAATTTGAACCATTTTGGTTCAAGGTTCAATGGTTCATTCTATTTCTTTGAATCTTTTGGTCCTTCAAACTTTTTGGATCCTTTTCTTTTCTATTGAACTTTTTGAACATTTGAACTTTGAACTCTTTTGGTTCTAGGTTCAATGGTTCAATGGTTCATTCTTTTTTCTTTGAATCCTTTGTTCTTATAAGTCTCTCAAACTTTATTGAACTCGTTGAACCTTTGAACTTTGAACTCTTTTGGTTTAAGGTTCAATGGTTCAATCTTTCTTCTTTGAAGTATTCTTTTGTTTAAGTCTTTTAAAGCTGCATGAACTTTTCAAAGTGGTTAAACATTGAACTTGCCAAAGTCTTCAAACTCATTAAACTCTTTGAAGCGGTTGAACTTCTTTGAACTTGTTGAGTGCTTAACTCTTTTTGAACCTTTGAAATTTTGACGTGGGGTTCAATGGTTCAATCCATTTGTTTGAAGCCTATCGATGGACCTTTTGATTGAACTTCAACATTGAACTAGCCTTGAAATGCCTAAGTGTTTGGAACTTGCTTCTTTGTGAAAGCCTACCGATTGAACTTGTGGAACTTGTTGAACTTGCGAGTTCCTTAGCTAAAAAATGCATGAATAATTGAAGAACTTGGATGCTCAGAACATTTTTTGAAAAGGGAAGAGAGAATTTTGGCCTATAAGACCAAAATAGTTGATATGTTGTCCCCAAAAATGAGTGATAGATTTTGGAAACAATAGCTGGCTCTAATTAGGGAACTTACATCAATTGTAAAAATAATCGAAGGGAGTAGAATCTAGAATATCTAGTGCCTTTAAGTGTGCCATTGGGCTACTGAGTCATGTTACCCAAAAAATAAAGGTGCCAAGAAGAAATGAAAACAAAAATCACCAAATAGAACTAAAGACTATACAAAAATTATACATATGTACAAGTTGATCTTATCTGATACTTCAAGGATTGAAGTGATTCAGATGCCACCCACTATGAGACAATGAAAATGGCATTCTATCCTGATAAACTAACAAGAAACCATTTTATCCCTAGAGTCAGTGATGGGTGAATGGAACTCTCCACTAGAAATCACATTTTTTGTGTACTCCTTTTGGTTCTCTCTTCTTGCCCCATGGCAAGACATGGTCTCTAATTTGAAAACCATAAATCCTTGCTCTCTTGGTGAAGATTTTCTTTTCTTGACTTTGGAACATAGTAGTATGGTCCACTACCATAGCTTGTTGCTCTTCTAGTCCAGTGAAGCACATGATTTTATTGTCAACATCAAACACCTGCCAATGGTTAGCTTTATCAAGCACACTTGGTTGAAAGACCATTTTGATAGTGTACCTATTATGTTTGAAATATGTGTGTGGAACCATGAAGGTTGTAGGGATAGCCAATGAATTTTCATGATTATAAATCTCTCTGGGTACTGCAGATATATTGAAAGCATCAAAACATTCAATATAGTCCCATACCAGATTGCAGTAATGGCACAATCTTTTGTTCTTGGTTTGACACAGGTTCCTCACTTGGCAAACCATCAGCTTAGCATCTCCTTTGGCATGAAAGATTTTAACACCTTTGTCTTGAGCAGCCTTCAATTTGAGTAACAGAGATTCATACTCGACAGTATTATTGGTGTTGCTGAACTACAACTTGTATGAAGAAGAAAAAATATCTCCTTGAGGAGATATCAACACAATCCCAGCTCCAGCACTGGTAGAAAAATTACTACTATTGAATTCCAAGATCCAAACATTATCAAAAATTAATCTTCTATCAATTTTTTCTTCATTAGAGAGGGAAGATCCTTTTTCATCTATACTGTACCCTACTAATTCTTCTGATGTCTTATTTGAATCAATTTTTGGATCACCACCTATAGGACTTTCATCTTCTATAACAAGAACATCTTCAGTAGAAAAAAATAATTACCCCTACCTGAAGACTCAAACATAATTTGGGCTTCAGGTTCTGATGTTTGAGTGACAACATATTTTACCTCCTTTTTAAGGAGCAGCCTCTGCATGAGGCCTTTGACAGGGATCCTCACCTTGAATAGGTCCATGATTAATTCACCACCAATGTCCTTGAAATTTTTTTTCCCAAGAAGGATGTCGTATGAGGCTGGGACGTCAGCCACCAGGATAATCATTTTGATCCTTTTATTTGGGAATGCCGCAAATGCAAATTAGGCATCCTTGATTTGTCACAGTAGTGGCACTTGTTTGTTATTCATGGAGAAACATCTCCCAAAGGTCTTGGTTAGTGTGAGTCCAAGATATTCTACCACTTTGGTAGGTATGACATTATCAGATGCACCTGAGTCTATGATGTAATTGTTTAACTGATGTCCATTTATCAGCAGGGAGACATAGAATGGTTCTGTCCTCCCAAAAGTAGTAGGAGGAGTAATGAAAAGGTTATTCTAGGTGGATGTGGGAGTCACCTTTAGAACAGCTGGCCCTATAGGGATGGTTTTACTCTTTACACATTGAACCAACTTATCCAACTATTTAGGGTTGGATTATAGGAATTCAAATTTAGACATTTAAATTTTGGTTTTATTGACATGGTCGATTATATCAAATGTCTGAAATGGATTAGGAATAGGGGAAGGTTGTTCATCCTTTTAGTTTTTATGAGGGGTGGTACTGGTCTATGAATTTGAAGTTGTAGATGAAGGAATGCTTGATGTACTTACCTTTTTAGCGATGACTAGGTCCTTTGATTGAAAAGGCAGAGTGGTTCCCCACTTAGCAATTAAAATTTCTAGTTGAGAATGCTCCTCTATTTTTTTCTTGTTAGTTTGTTGGGCTGACTAGTTTTGGGACCAAGTGAATACAACATATGATTCATCAAACACTTCACCTTTACTTCTAGGTTCATCCTAGTAATTTAGGAAACCAATGTTGGAGTCACCAGTTGATTTTTATTGGTCTGCTACAAAGAGATCAACATCATCTTCTGGGTTCAACTTAGGTTGGAAAGAGAACTTTGAATTAGTTTCAAGATATCCAATAGCTGAGTTGGCTAGAACTACCTCAATAGCAAGTTTCCCCTGTGAGGGAGGAAGATGATTTGGTTGCCCTTAATTCCTGGCAACGTTGCCTTGATATGACTAATTGGGGAATGTCTTCCTTGGTATATCTCGATATGAAGGAGGAGCAGACATCCCTTGCACCATTTGTTTTTTGAGAGCTAGAAACTCATTTTCTAGCTTTTACACCATAGGATCAGTGATGCCTATAGATGAATATTTAGAAGATGAAGAAGATTTACCTTTATTAGGATCTCTCCTTATCTTCCCCACCAAGATGAGATCGTCTTCCACCTTAGCAGCCATTTATTGCACTATAACAAGGTCTATGTGGCCAACACATCTCAATAGGAAACTCACTTTAGGAAGCTAAGAGTTGATGAAGAAACATTTGAGCTTCTTAGTTGTCAGCTGAGCAATTATAGGAATCCTATTCCTCAACTTATCAAATTTGGCAATGAAGTCCCTCATAGGTTCATGAGGATCTTTATTCATTTGTGTGAGCTAGGCCAGTAGGGCATGCACATATTTTGTAGGCTTAAACCTTGTTTTGAATTTAGCTTTGAGAGTGTTCCAATCAGTCACAATATGGGCTTGCAGATGATAAAACTAGTCTATAGCAATGCCTTGTAGTGTTTTCACAAATAGCTTGACTGCTAAATCTACGTACTCCACACCTATCACACCACAAGCTATGCTGAAGGTTGCAATTTGTTCATCAGGATGAACTCTCCCATCACCAAATAACTTGGGAAAATTCTTCCTAGAACTACGAGGTAGTTCATGTAGAGGTGGAGTTTAATTGAGTGGATCAAAAGAGTTACCCTAGGGGCCTTGAACTAACATTATTTGTCTATGGAAAGGGGGGATAAAAAATATTGGTGGGGTATGTACAGGCAAAGCTCTGCTAATAAAGGAAAAAGAAGCTCTACCTTTTATTGGTGACTTGGTGTTGGTAGGAGGAAGACTCCTAATTCGTTGAAGGTGAGGTTGTGGAGGAAACAACTCAAAATTTCTCTACTACACCAACTCAAAAACATGGTCAACAACACCTTGATCTTTCTAGCTTATTATATAGCATGGAGATGCCAGATTGTAAAGTAAAAATGGAAAATAACTGGCACTACTTCAACCTGGATCTTGAGGCTCCAAACTACTCATTCTTCCTTAGTTGGCATGGAGCTGCCATAGAATTGGCTTTTGAAATGAAATGCTTGATCTCCAACATCTCTAGTTTCATAATTCAAAGTATATAATGGAAATGGATAAGGCTATAATGATAATGGGTAAGACACAAGTGATGCTTCAATTTGAAGCTTGAGGCTTCAAATTGTGCAAAATTATTGTGTCCCCAGCAGAGTTGCCAAAAACTGTTGGGTGAATATTTTGTCACCAGCTAACTGATGGGAAAAATAGGTGTTTCAACCACAAAATAGAGAGATTTATCGACCATATGTGTAGGTTAACCACATCAAAAGGGGGCAAATCTCTCCTCTCATCAAGGGGAGGTTCCCTGTAACTATAAGGTATACTATATACTATATATATTAATATACTATAAATAAGCTGAAAATAATACTCAAGGTAGGATAACACCATCCATCTCTCTTTTTTCAAAGATGATGTTCATAGACATAGGAGAATTTTGGTGAAAACACTAAAGACACTTCTCTTATTTCAGAAGTGGTTTGCAGTAAATAGCAGGAATTCTTTCTAAAAAGTAACTATAATAGGGCATAATAACCAGTAGAATGAGGTGTAGCACAAAGTCTCCACCTCAACTACCAAAGGGTGAAATACAAAGGACAATGGGGGCACAAAGTCATCCCAAGATCCTTTAAATAAAAACAAAAAATAAACACACTAAAGACAATTGTGGCAGCATAAAGTCTCTCCACAATCAGCTTCAGGACACCTTCCTGGTTACTTCCACTAGTTCTGCTTATTTAATTAAATGGACAAGAATGCATTCAGGAAACAAACATAAGAACACAAGCTATTAGCACAAATTTTGAAAGGTCACTTACTTTCTCATTCAAATATTGAAATATGATTAACAATCTGAGCTTAAAGTCTCAGTAATGCCTTTCAATTTGGGCAGAGTTTTGATTCTGATAACAAAAAGATCTCTTTTACATAAAATAAGAGATTACAATATATAGCACTCCCAAAAAGACTTGGGCACTTTGTTTCATGGAATGGCTTATGCTGCATTCAATGCCTTAAATGCATTTTCAATTCTTTTAAGGGGCTATGCTAGAACAGGGCATCAACCTTAACTATGGCATGTCAATTCATCTCAAATGTCCCCTCCAAAGTATGGGCCGCCTGGTCTTCTTCTTAATATTTGCGTAGCTATCGACTTCACCTTTACTTGATCTAGAAAAATAGGCCATGCTATTGAGTACTCACGCTCTCTAATGTCCACCTAATGGACTATTTCACCTACTAGAAATAACTCTTGCACATATATTTTTGGTCTTTCTACATCATTCCCTCTTTCCTCACCACATCTTGTCCTTCCTTGGAGATCTGAGCTCTCAAGCTATCTTCTCACTTTCAACTGGCTCTTTTGGCTCCTTTGGTCAGTCACTAAGTTTTTTCACAGGGTCTGTGTCATATTTGAAAATCATCAAATATTTCATTACCTTGAATTTGACATCCATGGGGACATCATGATCACTTAGTCACTTGAACTACTTTGAACCCTTTGAACCTTTGAACTTTGAACCATTTTGGTTCAAGGTTCAACGGTTCATTCTCTTTCTTTCAATCTTTTGGTCCTTCAAACTTTTTGGATCCTTTTTTTTTCTATTGAACTCATTGAACCTATAAACTTTGAACTCTTTTGGTTCAAGGTTCAATAGTTCAATGGTTCATTCTTTATTCTTTGAATCCTTTGTTCTTCTAAGTCTCTCAAACTTTATTGAACTTTTTGAACCTTTGAACTTTGAACTCTTTTGGTTTAAGGTTCAACAGTTCAACGGTTCAATCTTTCTTCTTCAAAGTCTTCTTTTGTTTAAGTCTTTTAAAGCCACTTGGACTTTGAACTTGCTGAAGTCTTTGAACTTGTTAAACTCTTCGAAGCGTTTGAACTTCTTTAAACTTGTTGAGTGCTTAAATCTTTTTAAACCTTTGAACCTTTAAAGCAGGGTTCAATGGTTCATTCCATTTGTTTGAAGCCTACTAATGGACTTTTTTATTGAACTTCGGCGTTAAACAGCCTTGAAATGCCTAAGTGTTTGGAACTTGCTTCTTTGTGAAAGCCTACTGGTTGAACTTGTGGAACCTGTTGAACTTGTGAGTTCTTTAGCTAAAAAATGCATGAATAATTGAAGAACTTGGATGCTCAGAACATTTTTTGAAAAGGGAAAAGAGAATTTTACTTACATGACCAAAATAGCTGATATTTTGTCCCCAAAAATGAGTGATAGATTTTGGGAACAACAAAAGTATACATGACTAAGGTGATATATGATCATAAAATATTATCTACATAAGGAAAAAAATTTGTATTTTGGGAAAATCTTGGATGTAAAGTAGGATTCTTTTAGTCTAGAGCTGATTTGTGTAGTGTTATCCTCATAAAACCACAACAAACTCTTAAAAATCACCATTATCCAAGGGAGATATTGAGGCACAACACGTTAAATTCAAGATAAGTATTCATAACTTTCACTCTTTCATTTGGTAGACAGATATTTCATAAGGTAATAGGATGGATGATTTACTCCTTACTTAATTTACTTATACATTGACTTGGGTAGAGTTCTTTTTGAATGTTTTTTTGTTTAACTATATAAGTTTGTGCCACAAGATTTAGTAAGCACTAGATTATATTTATGTTATGTATAGGCATAACTAAGGTTATTACATAATATCATTTTCTTATAGGCTTTAGAACCCTCTCCTTTGGTGTTGTGTATAAATAGATCCCTTAGTTAGATCCAATAGATTCAAATTGGTTGTCCAAATGTAAATAGCTATGCAATGAACTGTTTGGTAAGATTACCTTCTTTGATCTTCAAATCCATTAAGCATGACAATTTATAGATCCATCTTGACTCATTGAATAACCCTAACTAGGCCTCCATTACATAAAATAAATCTAATCTAGTGCTCACTAAAGCTTATGGTACAAAGGGGGATAGTTAAACAAATAAAACAAAACCTTCAAAGAGAACTCTACTCAAGTCAATGTAGAGGTAAACTAAGCAAGGAGTAAAACATTCATCCTATTACCTTGTGTAATATCTATCTACTAAATTAAAGAGTAAAATTTAGGAATACTTACATTGAATTGAACCTATCGTGCCTCAATATCTCCTTGGACAATGATGATTTGCAAGAGTTTGTTGTAGATTTGTAAGGATCACACTATATAAATAAACTCTAGGCTAAACTTTCCTACTTTTCATTCAAGACTTTCCCACAAGACAAGCATTTTTCCTTCCAAGGTAAAACCTTAAGCAATGACTCCTTAAGTGTACAAAGAACATAATTGTGAGCTTTATCTTTGAGTGAATATGTATTACTTATTTGAACCATTGCATTATCCTTATCAAATTTGCTTGTTTATATTTGAAATTATAAGTTTGTCACCCTTTTTGTGGATAATTTCATTCCATTTTCTATTTTTCCATTGTTGAAATGAATTTGGATTGTTACTTCTCATTCATCAATTTTATTTTAATTTATGTTATTTTTCCATATTTTTAAAATATGGTTTGTTAATTATTTTACATTGATGTTAGATCCATTATTTCAATTTCATGTGCCTTTGTTCTGATCCAATTTGTACCTTTTCTTACTTAAGGTATACTTTTTGGGTTTGTTATTCATTTAGTAGCCTTGGATTTTTGGTTACCCAATTTACTATAATTTTATCTATTTTTCCATGGTCCTTCGGTTTTATTACCCATTTCATTTTAGCTTTATACTTAGGAATTTTTTCATGTTTCCACATCATGAGTTTCTTGGTTTGCATTGTCTCCTTCCTAATCCAAAGGGATTTATTCTAGTTTTCTAGTAGCAACTTATCAAAGTTGAAATAACTTTTATGGTATTTATGTATCTCAAAAGTATACATTTTAGTGTACTAGTAACACTCTAAGATTTTTTGAGTTATCATACCCTATTCTAATTCTATATGATTTTGACTTTACCAAAATTTGAGTTAATTCGTGAACCAAATCTTCTAATTGTGTGTGGTTCTAAGCCAATCTCCTTTTTATAGTCTCTTTTATTACCTTTTAATTTATTTGTAAGAGAACTAAAACATCATATATTATTTAAATATTTACAAAACATTGTCCAAATATTACCAAATGTTGAGAACACTCTTTTAAATAATAACTCAAAGGTACACTTGCAATAGGATTTCTTGTGGCCCTAGTTGCAATGTAGAGCATTTTTATGATGGTCATGAACACTTCATCTTGTTCTAGGATGTTTCCCTCTTTGGGCCTATTTATTGAAAACTAGTTGCATCCATATCGGTTGTCATAAATCATCCTCATCCTTCCCCTTTGATTTTCACACTATGCTCAAAGGTTACAATTTTAGGCTATTCTCCTCTAGCTTGTGTGAGCAAGCAGGCTACACAATGTGCAAAGCTTACCATTTTAGGATGTCCTTTGTCTCATTTGATTTGCACTCCACACTCAAAGTTTACTATTTTCAGGTATCCTTCTTCTCCTTCAACTTGTGTGAGTGATCAAGATTTGTAACATGTAAAGGTTACCATTTTGGGCTATTTTCCTTCAGCTTGTGCAATCAATCATGCTCTACAACATGTGAAGGTTACCATTTTGTGCTATTCTCCTCTAGCTTATGTGAGTAAGTAGGCTTTGTAACATTAAAAGGTTACCATTTTGCGATGTCCTCCTTTTCCTTTCATTTGTGCTCTATAACATGAAAAGGCTATTATTTTAGGACCTTTTCCTTTAGTTTGCATGAGCAGCCAAACTACGAAGTTTTCTAGTCATTACCATTCTTGTCCCATCACTAGTTTTTAATGAACCTATTGTTGAATAACCTCCATTTGATGAACCAATCATTCTTGATCCCTTATTCAATCATCTAATTTTTGTTAAGTCCATTATTGAGCTGTGAACCATTGTTATCACTAAACCAAATCTTCCCCACTTTAGAAATGTTGTGTTGATCTTCAAGCCTCAACAAGAACCATTAACTCTATAAGAGCCATCTTATGAGGACCAAAATGTGTTCAAAATTGATTTTTGTAAACAATTACAAATCAAAACCACAATGTTATTATTGAAACACCCATTTTTGATGAGTCAACCTGTGATAAGTTACCTATTCATATTTTACCTATTTTTAAAGAGCCTCATCTCCTTGATAAGTTAGTCTTTGTAGAGTTGACTCTTGATATTTTTTCACTCATTAAGGAGTCTCACTTTGACATACACAATTTTGTCGAGACATCCCTTGAGCGGTTCGCTCTCTTTGATGGGATTCACTTAGATGAGATAGTCTATGTTGAAACCTTCTTGGATGAATTAGTTTTTATAGAGCCCATTATGCCATCATAGGCCATTTACTTATCCAAAATTTAGCATTCAATAGAATATTAAAGAAACAAAAATATTAGATAAATAAATAACATTAGAGTTAGGTTCCATTTTTAAATTGACATCAGATTTAACATTAGAAATAGAATCAACATCAGTTGTGACATTAGATTCAGAGTCCCTTATATCAAAATCAAATTTAGAAATAGATTGTAGTCATGATTGTTACAACATTAGTTATAATTGCCTTGCAGGTCAATTTTAAAATATTTGTGATCCTTCTACAATTTTTGAGGATGATTAATTCAACATCAACATAGGTTCTCCTAGTATCTTCTATGAGGATTGTGCTACTATTCATCATTCCATTTATCCCACCCAACATAGCCATTATATTGACATTCTGCCTCCCACAAACATCGATTGGGATCATCAAAATCACACTTTGTTTAATTATATCTATGGTAACATAATAGGTGTAAAATATTAGGGGGATGAAGACCAAATTAATTTAGAAGGAGAACACTCTTCTAGTGAAACCTTTTTAGAGGTTCTAGAGATAATAAAATTTCAAACTCAACATCTTTTATTGAAGCTTTTTTGAAGGTGCTAGAAGATAATCAAAGTCAAAAGTTAATATCTCTTCATGAAACCTTTTCAGAGGCACTATGGGATAATCAAAATGAATTCATGGGTGAAAACCTCAATGAGGCACAAATAACTAAGAATAAAATTTCTTCACTACTTAATGAAGACATTATAGAATAACAAATCAAAATAGCTTCCATTCTACAACATAATCAGATGGTAGCTACTCTCAAAATCAAATAACAAAATAATATGGTGGTCTTATCGAGAGCATCTTTAGAGGTCTTTGTCCTTGTCACAACCAAAATTATGTCAAATCTAGCATCAAAAACAAATGTGACTAAAAGTCCTGATATTCATTTGTTTCCTAGTCATTATACATTCCATTATCATCCACCTATTCATTAACTGCTTATATCATTTATCCTAACATTATTTACCATCACTAGTAACACTTTCCTTAGTAGAGGATACAAATATATATTATATCAATATTTGAAGGGAGCTAAATCAATGACCAATGAAGATCATCAACACATTATTAAGATCTAGATCAGCAACAAGTTCTTGATAGATTAGCAATTCTAAAATGGTGTTGGGTAGAAATTTTTATAAATTGATCATTTTGGTTGTCTCATATGTTGACTAGGACATGCATCTCCATGTCAGTAGGAGTAAGAAAAACCATTTTTAATTTACCATTTGGACCATTACCATGCCTCATCTCTTAGGTGCAACCCTAAATACCCTTTTTTTGGCATATTATACCATTGTTTTTCATTAACCAAGTTGTTTGAACTATGTTGACTTGAGGTCCTTTAGGACTATATAAGCAATGCTCAATTTCTATTGAGGTCAGCTTGGTCACCCCTTCATCATGCTTTTGCCATTTTTCAATAATTTTATCCTACTAAATTTCCATTGTGCAAGTTATCATGTCCCACCTAAGCTACACTCTCATTGTTTTGCAAGTAATCTAAGCCAATCATCACTTAGGGGAAATTTATTGCCACTGTAGCCAATTGTCTTCTGATCATTTTATTTATACCATTTTGTTATACCATATCTCTATTATTGACCAAAGCCTATTCGTAGCCATCCTATTTGGTCCCATTTTGATCTTGGTTCCTTTAGTTCATCCTACACTTTTTATGGGGGGATTTTGATCTAGTTTTAATAGTTTTAGAATGCTATGTTGAATGATAGTCTATGAGAGTAGTGTGACATTTGATCTGGAAAGTTATCTTTCATCTATCATCTTAATTGGTATCACTTATTATAACTACCTATGAGCAAAGTAATATTGTATTTGATACCACTAATTATAATGACCTTTGGGAAAATTATAATTATGACATTATTTATTAATTATAACTGCATATGTGCAAGTTATGTACAATGCCTTTTTATTATACATTATCATATCATTTGGTCATTACTATTATCATTTGTCTTGTCATTCACTTTTGTTTGTGAACTTATTGTGACCTAGTTGGTTTTTCATCACCTTTTGTGTGGGAAGAATTACTGTGACTTGGGATTATTTTGTGGTTATGTAGGTCATGCTCGATTCATGTTGATGTTAACTCAATCCTTCTTATTAGATGCTCTCACTATATTATGAGAATTTTAAGTTGGCGCATTCTTGCCATTTCATGAGCTAGACCATTCTATATCTCTTAATTCTAAATCAAGTTGAGATACCTATAAAATTACACATTTTTTTATTTGATTTTTGTTTGTTATCTGGTCTTTTGTTTTCCTATTTGGTCTTGTTTCTTTATTTTCTTGCTTCTTTGTTTTCTTTTCCAAGTAAATCTTGGCAGTCCACATAGATCTTGATTATTTATATCTCGATCTCATGTTATCAAGTTGTTCTTATCTTATTTTTTAAATGTTCCTGTTCTTACTTGCATCTTGATTGTTCATATGTTGATCTCAAGTTAGGTTCATTTATGTTTATGTTTTTCTTTATCTTTGATTTTTTGTTTAAACATAAATAGTTGTAACTTTAGTTTTGGCCATTGTTTTACCATTACCCTTAGTTATAGGTGTTCACATTTAAACTGGCTCTATGTATTTGAAATGCCATGTCATTTTAAGTTATTCATACTTATTATGCCTAATTTATTTTGCTATAGAAATCACTTTGTGCTCTAGTGTCAAAGTCTTAGTGTCAAAACTGCTTTGATGAATAATTCTCAAGAACACTATCCATAATCTAGGCTCATAATATTAAAATAGTCATCTAGGTACCACATATTTTAGCACTTAAATCTATGCTTAGATATTCATCTCTTCACATACATCACGAGTCTAATTAATATTTGTTCAATTTTATTCATCCCTCATTTCATTCTATCCCACCTCCTGAGAGAACTACATTAGCTTGAGGTCTTACTAGACTATGTAAGAAGCACTCAATTTATATTAAGTTTAGTTTGGCTATCTTTCATTCATATTTTCATCTCTTTCATCACTTTGTGCATCCTCGTATGCATGTTTTTTTGTGGCTCCAACAACCATTCCACCATCACATCTATGTTTTCACCCACTTGCTTTAACCTATGTTTTGGGTTATATTATTAAGCTAATTGATTGCCAATTTCCCATGCTGGGGCACTAAATCTGAACCACATCTAAATTAAATCAGCCCTATAGGGATAAGCCATTATTTATTATTTATCAATGATCAAAATTATCCCTATTAGGGTAAAATTATTTTATCTTGATCAAATCTGCTCTATTAGAGCACTTCTTCTTATCTTATCTTTGGAGACCACATTCTCCCTTTTCCTCTAATTCCAATCTCTCCACACTTTTTCCCATGATGGAAATGTTTTAGTTTGCAACTTATCTCAGGATTGATTAATGTCGTAAGTGCATAGATTACACTCTTAAATTGGGTAAATTCAAAGTGTGTCCCTTACATTTATGGATTGAATCTTTCCCATTACCCTCATATTTGAGGTCCATTATTCCTCTAATTATATTTTGATCATTGATGGTAGCCATACATGTAAGCATTAGCTCATTTAGATGTGATCTATTCCATGGATTAATCTCTCATTGTCCCCCTCTTTTCAAGAGTATATCCTTCTCTTTCATCTTAGTACATCCTCTTGATGGGGCATCATGGGTCATTTCCAATTTTGAAATATGCATCCATAGAACTATGTAGGCAATGTCCACTTATCTTATACATCTAGAGTTGGCTCAACCAACCCCTTCCTTTTATTTTATTCCCTAATTTATTATGCCATTATTCCTCTTTAATTAGGGAATAAATTTTGTGTCCTTTTTTTGTTGCATTGTGGTGAAAAGTAACACTTATACCACACGTGCATGAATAATTGTCTTTAAACTGCACTAACTTAATTTTTGTTTGTGTATGTTTATATAAGTTTTTTTGGTGTTTTATTGTACTTTCACACCTCTCCTATCATTTCAAATTTCTTCTTGACAACTCTTTTATTGAAAAGACATTGCTTCATCTGAATGTCTCACTGTGCCCTCTCAAATAGGGGCAAAATGTAGACATCCAAATCTTAACACCATTTGTGTTGAAATTGTCAATCTTACTTAAATTGCACTCAAATGCACATTTTAGGTTAAAATTCATAAAATATTCTAAATGGTTCGAGTTTGTCATTTACAAGTGCTGATTTAGGCAAATGTATCCCTAAATGGGGAAATGCATTTTTTATGATACCTAACTTTGATCAATTCATTTTGAGTCTAAATGATTATTTTTCCTTTTTGTGTTTTAGATCACTCTTTTCTTCTTATTCATTAGTACACATCGCATACCTTTATTATTTTATGTTGACAACATCCTAAATGGGAACATGATCCTTATGCATCTAACATCACCTTCTAATTCTTCTCCACTCAAATTATGATCCAATAATATGACTTTTTGATCATTTTGATTAGTTGTGCACCAATTTCCAAAGAATTGCACTAAACTTGATTAGCCTTGTTTAATTTAATTAATCCAAATTATGAGATTAAGTAAGAATTCCATGGAAATTATTGAATATCTAATTATTGGAAAATGATTGTTGATATCTGGATTGCCTAGTGACATCATCAAATGGGGTGGCATCCATTAAACCATAAATGCATAAAATATTATATTATGGCCTCTCATGCCTTATTTATTACCCTTCTTCCCAAATCATTATGAGGGAATTTATTGATTTTATCCTCCAAAATTGAATATATTATTGTTCACATATCTTGATCTCAAGATGCATGGTCATAATTCATTCTGATCAATCTCAAAAATATATAAATAGAGAGGCCATGGACATCATTTTTATGCTCAATTATTGTAATGTTATAATGATATAATATATTCACAACTCATTTTTGTTTTGATTATTATATTATTCATATTTATATTATCTTGATAGGCAATTATATAGTTTCAATATCATGAGCCTAGGTTTTATGGAGTGTTCTTTAGACATTGGACAAGTTTGCCACCATTGTTGATGAAGACAAGAATGCTTGATTAAGGGGAGAATATGTTTTTGAGCCACTTTTGAGTAATGGTGTCACTTGGGAAGGTAAGGGTTTAATTTCTTTCATTTGTATCCTATTTTTATTAACTAAACCCCACATGAATAGATTGGCTTGATTTAATTAACTCTCTATGTATTTTTCTTTGATTTCTTGGACTAATGCTTGACTAAAAATTTCTTGTAATCCAATCTATAGATATTATTTGGGGCATAACATGCTAACTCATTTATATCAAGAGTTACATAAATTTACCTTGGAATTTCATGGTAGTTGGCTTGAAACAACCACATTGTTACATGTATAGACATATGAACATATCACTGTGGTGCATCCATTTATAAATCCTTGTGGATATTTGATTATCCTTGTATTTTTGCATCTTATTAGGTATTACCATAGTGGATGAAGTCATTTTGGATAGATTGACTCTAATGATGATTTGGTGGCATCTATATATGAAATTTAAGACATAGCTAAAGGAGGCTAAAGAGATATGCCACACAAAAGTGAGTTTATGGTTATATGATCTATTCTATGAGCTATTTGAGATATTTAAGTATGAATTATTTACTCATTAGTTTGGATTTATTTAAGATGTGACTCTAGTACCTTACCCATGGATGTATAGTAGTAGAGATGATATTAGAGTAGGGGTGAGGCCAAGGATTATATGTGAAAACTTAGTTCCTCAACTAATTAGGGATCAAGATCTTATAATTTCATTAGAAATAGGTGATGATACATTATGGAAAATAACATACACATAGTGGTGGAATAATACTTGGTGGGACCCACCAGGTAGTATTATTTTTAATTATAGTGGGTGGTCTTCATGTTGTGCCCCATGTACATAGTGAAGGGGATGGATCTGAAGGAGGTAGAGGTAGTGGATATAGATTATGATCACCACCTACACCATAACCCATAACACAACCTACACCTCAACCTATAACATAACTAAATGATGTAGATGATTTTATTGTTATAGTTGTTAGGATTGCAATATATGAGTATTTGCATGATTATATACATTTTGTGTTAGTTGATATTATTTAAGTTTGGTCACTAATGTATTCATACACCATCTACATTTTAGAGTTTGATGAATACTATTTTTTAGGAATTTTTGAGAAAGTTTATGTTGGTGTTTTTTGATGACATCCTTATTTACAACAAAAATTGGGAAGACCATTTGAAGCATGTGAAATAGGTACTCTTGGTTTTAGAATAAAATCAACTTTATGAAACTTTTAAAAAATGTTATTTGGCATCCGATAGGTGGAGTAATTGGTTCATATTATTTCACATGAAGGATTTAAATTTGATCCTAAAAATCCCAAGTAATGATCAAGTGGCAGGTTTCCAAGACACTAAAGAACCTTTAGGAATTTCTAAGGCTAACTAGTTACTATCAAAGTTTTTTCAAAAGTTATGGTAGTATTTTAGTCCCACTCACATCCTTGTTGAATAAAGAATATTTTCAATGGAAATATACATCTACCAAGGAATTTGAATATTTGAAAATGGCCATGTGCACCACTCTAATTTTAACTACTCTTAATTTTTATAAATTTTTTGTTTTAGAATGTGATGCATCAAGATATGACATGGGGATATACTCATGCAAGAAGGAAAACCAATTACATTTGAGAGTCACCAACTATAGGGAAAAAATAGGCTCAAGATAATTTATGTGAAATAGATAATGGATATTTTATATGTAGTAAAGCAATGGAGACCTTATCTAATGGGTTATTACTTTTATGTAAAGACTGATCATGATAGCCTCAAATTTTTTTTGGAACAACTATTTTCTTCTGAATAAAAATAAAAATGGATGACTAAAATGTTAGGCTATGATTTGAAATATTTTATATGAAAATAAAAGAGAATATGATGGTAGATACACTATCCTAGAGGGATGAATTAGTTAATGCATTATTATGCGTAATGATTGTTTGGTAGATAGATTACTAGAGGAAGTAAGATCAAAATGGGAGAATGACAATGATACCCATGATTTGATTCAAAATATTTAACATAGCTCTAAGGATCTAAAAAATTTACATGGAAGTGGAACGCATTATGGTATAGATATAGATTATACCTTTGTAAGTATTCTCTCCTCAAACATAAAATCCTTTAGGTACTTCATGCATCTCCATTGGGAGGTCACTCGTGATTTTTAAAAACATATCATATAATCAAGAAAGATCTATTTTAGGAAGGACTCAATGGGGATTTATATAAATATGTGTCTAAATGCATTGTATGTCAATAAAACAAAGGTTAAACCATTAAGATACCAGGTATTTTACAACCTTTATCCATATCTACCCAACATTGGGAGGATGTTTTCATGGATTTCATTACTAGGTTATCATGGTCTAAGGGTAAAAATGCTATCATGGTAGTTATGGATCGAATCACCAAGTATGCTCATTTTCCTCCCTTATCACAACCATTTTTACTAATGCAGTAGATTTTGTTTTTCTCAATATAGTTCAAAAATTGCATGGTACTCCAAAGATCATTGTAAGTGATCGAGATCCCATATTTACTAGTAATTTTTTGACTAAATTATTTTTATGTTTGGGGACCTAGTTGGTTCATAGCTCATCTTATCATCCTCAATTTGATAGATAAATAGAGGTGATCAACAAATGTCTATAAGGGCATCTTCATTGTTTTGTTTTTGACAAACATGACAAATGGGTTTGTTGGGTACCACTTATCAAATGGTGGTATAACACTTCTTCCAAAATGTCTCCTTTTATGGAATTATATGGGCATCATCCCAAATACATCACTTTAACTTTGATGGTGCATCCCAAGGTTCATATTTTTGAGGAACACATTCACCATCAACATGAGGTACTACTTAGTTTACAAGATAGTTTAGCAATGGTGCAAAATAAAATGAAGTAACAAGTAGATCAACACTGTAGTGATCAACATTTTGATATACCTAATTGGATATTTGTGTATTTTCAAAATATTAGTAGATGTATCTAAAGAAAAATAAAAAAGATAACAAGCTATCCCCTTAGTATTATGGCCCTTATCAGATCTTGTAAAAAATTGGTAGTGTGGCCTACAAGCTAGAATTTCCCCTATCCACTCGCATACATCTAGTTTTCCATGTATCTTTACTGAAGAAAGTAATTGGACACAAAGTTTACATTAAAATTGAGTTACCTAATTTAGATGAAGAAGGCTGAGTCATTATGGATCCTAAAGATATATTTCACACATGCACTAAGAAATTGTAGACCAAGATGATTAAGGAATATTTGATCAAATAGAAGAATCTACATTCTAAAGATGCAACATGGGAGGATGAAGTGTTCATGCAATAACATCCTAGTTTGATTCAAAATTTAGGATAACATTTTTATGAATTAGCATGTTATGCCCTTAACCTATAGTTCATCTAAGGATATGTGTGGATGACTTGTGGATTACATACCTTTATATTATCTTATTACATTTATTAATGTTATTAGTATGGTCAACCTATGAAATAAACATGGATAAGTAGAGTATATATAGGAGGTAATGGTTAGTATTTTATCATAATATTATAAATTATATTCTTATTTCATTATTCTGGAGGTTTCCCCTCAAAGTGGCTCAGTCATATTATTTAAATATTTTGATATTTAATCAATTATTATTGTGGATCTGCTTATTCTATTCTTAATTATGAGATATATTATTCTATTGATATGAATCATCTAAGTAATTTAATTAAAAAGATAGGACCATGTAGTGCAAGATATAATGCATGCCCCAAAATTATAGATAATGATCCAAGGAGATAATGTGTGAAAACCTTATACAAGTATTATAGCTAGTTGGCCTTCTTGGCCGAGTGTGTTTTAGGGACTAGGTCATGATTTTATTATGGGTCATTATATGTGGTGGGTGGAGCCACATCTTATTTATTATATACCATGTCAACTGGGGTTGCCATCTCTAGTGGTACCTATAGTAGTGCTTGGATTGGTAATGACATATGAGGGAGTGTAGAGGTAGTGGAGGTGTAAGAGCACCTATGGATGTGCCTCTAATATGGCATTTCTAGGTGAGACCTTAGGGAGACAATGATGATAGTAACAAATAGAGGTGAGATTATTTAAGGAGGAGGTAATGGTGGTAGTGGAAGAGGATGTAGAGGTGGATATTATTACACCACAATAGGTTTTGTAGTTACCACTATGGACACCATGATGATGACATAGATGGAGGTAGGTATAAGTGCAAGTAGAGGAGTTATAGGTGGAGGTCCAAAATCATGGAGATACTATAACATATCCTGTAGAGAGATGGTCTATAAAGTGGAAATTTTTTAGTGGACCAAGATGTGCTCATGTTCTCCACCCTAGTTTTGTGACACCATGGAGATATACCCCACTGGAGGTACTCAATAGTTGAGCCAATAAAGAGATAATTATTGGTGAGTGCATTATTTTTTGATATTTAGTTGATGTTTATTATGTTTTAGATAGGTAGATATATATTTGTTGAGATAGATTATTTTAATGTGTGTGTGTGGGAGAGAGAGAGAGAGAGAGAGAGAGAGAGAGAGAGAGAGAGAGAGAGAGAGAGAGAGATCTAATATAAATTTGGCTTATGTTTTACAAATGCTATTGTAAAGGAGTTTAGTTGGTCAATAATAGTTCATATAACACATCATGATATACTACATGATGTTTTATGAGACCATGATACTTTACAGATGATTGATACTATTGTACCATTTACCCCTAATTATGTTAGTTGGTTTTGATTGGTTAGTGAGTTAGTGTAAGAGCTATGTATATAGGGAGATATAATACATGAGGCATTAATACAAATAGTGTGTGATGTGGAGTTGTGGACATGAAAGACACTAGTTGAGGAACAATCTGCTCATTTGGATACCTTTAGAGAGTTGGAGCATGTACAAGGCCAAGTGGCCAATTTATAGGGATATATGAGGGCCTATGTACATAAATAGGGTCACTACAACATACCATTCAAAGGGGAAGTCTAAGGATCTATGGGTAGTATAGCCCATCCACTAGATAAGTAGGGTGGACAACAATTATAGAGTTGATATTGTATTATGGAGAGACATTTGTTGGTGAGTTCATTGTCAATTGATATGTATTTGATGTTAATTATGTTGAGGATATGTAGATATATTTGTTGAGATATATGATTTTGATATATATATATATATATATATATACACTTATGTATATTTGTGTGTGTGTGTGTGTAGATACACACACACATACATATATATACATACATATATACACACATATATATGCATACACACACACACACACACACACACACACACACACACACACACACACACACACACACACACACACACACACACACACACACACACACACACACACACACACACACACAGACACACACACACACACACACACACACACACACACACACACACACACACACACACACACGAGGTCTAATGTACATTTGGTTTGTGTTTTATAGATGCTACTATAAAGGAGTTTATATGGTCAATGATAGTGTAGGCAATGCATCATGATATAATGGATTATGTTTTATGAGATCATGATACTTTAGAGATGATTGATCCTATTGTACCCTTTACCACTAATTATTCTAGCTATTTTTAATTGATCAGTGAGGTAACACAATAAATCCATATATGGGGAGATACAATATAAGAGGCCTTACCACTAAGAGTGGTAATGGGGAGTTACATGCATGGTAAACATTAGTTGAGGAGCTGGTTACTCATTTGGATATCTCTACTATATTAGATAGGCCTTAACCCCCCACAATATATAGATAGAGATAGAGTTTATTGGCATTGGCATTGGCACCCCATGATATATATTTTTTTGGCACCCCACATAAACTAAACTAACTATAGATGGAGTAGCGAGTAATCTATTTGGAGGGACTTCTAGAGTGTTGACACATGTATAAGTCTAGGTGGGAAATTTACATGGACATATTGAGGGATTATATACATGAATAGAGTCACTACAATGTGCCATTCAAAGGGGGTAGTCTCAAGGATCTATGGGTAGTATATCCCATCTACCAGATAGGTAGGGTAGACTATAGCTATAGAGATGATATTGTATTATGCTTATAGAATTTTGTTGTATTGTATCAAATATTGAAGCAATATATATATATATATATATATATATATATATATATATATATATATATATATATATATATATATATATATATATATATATATATTGTCATGACTCATGGATATTATGGATGCATGCATTTTATTTTTACTACGTGTTTAATTTTTAATATATGCTATAAGAAATAGTATTGTATATTTCTATTTTTTTTCTAGCAATTGTGAACAAGTGCATGGTTAAAAATAATGATAGAAAATATAAAATATACTAGATCTCTTGAAAAAATAAAAAGTAAAACACATTAAATCATGTGGGGAAGAATGTAAAACATAAAAAAATAAGAGTGAAAATGAAATAAAATGTAAAACACAATAAATCATGTTGGGAAACATGTAAAACATAAATAAAGGACACAAATAAAATGAAATGTAAAACACACTAAATCATGTTAGGAAATGTGTAAAACATAAATAAAGGATAAAAATAGAATGAAATGTAAAACACACTAAATCATGTTGGGAAGTAATTAAAATGCAAATAAATGAATTGAAATAATGAAATGAAATGTAAAACACACTAGATTATGTTGGGAAGTGTGTAAAACATAAAAATAACATAAATGAATTTTATATGTGAGATATAAGATAAGATATGTAAAGTAAAAAAATAATAAGTGAAATGATAAGAACAAAGTGTAGGATTTGTGTTAATCATTTATTTTTAGAAAAAGTATAGTTATTTTTTGATTAAACATGATATGAAGCTTGGGGATACTTTGTGAGGAAGGACTGGTCCTATCTAAGGTCTTATACTACAACTCACAAAGGTTAAACCAATGAAATGAACGGAAATACTTATAAATGATAAAGGGATGTTTGTGAATAAAGATGGATACAACCAATGAAATTAAGGGAAATAATTATGAATGATAAGGGGATGTTTGTGAGGAAAGCTTGGTCCTATCCAAGTTCTTACATTACAACTTATAAAAGGAGAAACAAAAGGGTATGACTAACTAACAAACAATATTCATCAAGGAGAAATATTGGGAATATTATAATGAGAAAGGGAGTAAAAAAACATGACATAAGAATTTATAATAATACTTAATAGGCATGAGACATACTAAGTAAATAGGTGAGTGATAAGAATTTATTGGATGTAAAATTCAAAATATATTTGTTTTCAATAAACAAAAAACTTTGTAGGTGAATAATTATATTACTAATATCATCTCATGAAGGTTATATATACAAGAAAATTAAAATGGGCCCACTTTCCCATAATATGTTACCTATTCCTCAGGACCCCTTATAGAGTCATTGGTCTATTGTCAATATTAGGTACTTATGTGATAAAGTAGGTAGCATGATAGATAAGTTTGAGATATATTATCCTAGTCTACTAGCCTACCACACCCCAATAGACTTTGGTTATATCATGAGACCAACTATGAAGTTTGAGCTTCAACTAGAAATAGAAGATGTGCTACAATATGAATCATTTATTTTGGTGTGATTTTGAATTTTGAATGTTTATTTTTGCCTTTTTATCATTATTTTTTGTTTATATGATTTGGATTTTAACTTTTTGATGTTTTTTCTATTCCTCCTCCATATGGATTTGGAATAACCAACATGAGTGATAAACATGACAAACATAGATAAACTTTAGGTTTTGGTTACATGATACAAAATAACTAGAGATTTTATCATCTTGCTAAATAATTAGGCTTGCCCATACACAATTATGCAATCTCAAGAATAACCATATATGTGCTTTGTATGAAGGGAAAATAAGGGGAAAGTTAATATCATATAAATCTATGTAGTGGTACAATGAGAAATATGCTTGTTAGTTGATCATATGGTAAAGATAGGATACTAGAGGGTATGATATGGAAATCATGTCATAATAATAAAAATTTGATTCCAATAAATTATTTAACAAATATAAAAAAAATCATCGTAAAGAAAGATAGGGGGAAATTAATGAAAATGAATTTAATCCATGAAACATTTCCAAGTGATAAAGAAAACATAAGATCAAAAAATGCTCATAAATTAAATCCAAATCATATGAAATTTCAATAAATAATGTTTTAGATTAAGGTAAAAATAGGTTTTGAAGGGGCCCCAAAACCCTTTACATCAGAAGAGAGATAAACCTTAAGCACACCCAGGATACAAAATAGCCTAGAACCTGCAAAAGCAATGCCAGATTAACCAGGAATCTATAAACAACTTTCAAGAGCTGGACAAACGATGTATATTTTTTTTACAAGACCGAAGTTTCATGTCTAGAGGGGGGACCAAAGGCTTAGAATTCTTCCTCTTAATAGCTGTCCAAACATCCTATACCTTAGCTGCCTCAGCAACTCAGTCCTCAGAAGGCCATGATCCATCAAGTCCAGGGGACATCGATGCCTCAGCAAAATCCTTATGAGAACCAGCCAACATCTGGCTCCTAGGAGAATCCTTCAAAATAGGTGGAGGAACCACCACCTCCTTAGTAATCAATTCAGAGAGATCACATAATCCAATTTCCACCGAACCTTCAACAGGATCTGTCTCCAGCAGAGTCTCCTGATCCGTCGATTCAGAATGGATACTCTTTTCATTCTCATTCTCTGAATCAGTCGAATCTTCCTCGGGTTGTTTAGCAAAATAATGATCATGATCAGCTTCAAACCACCAAGAAGGTGATCTTCTAGATTTGGATTTCCCTGCAGTACATCGGGCTGCAACATGCCCCGTCAGGTGACACTTTCTGCATCGAAAAGGTAAACCTTCAAAATCTAACGTTTGCGTCCAAGAACCCCTGGGGGAGTCCAGACAAATCGCCTCGAGAAGGCCCTTAGAAACATCCACCTCAACCATAAGGTGAGCACAGGTCGAGCGGTAAAACCTCTTAGTTTCATCATCCTCAAATAAAAACTCCCCTATAACATTTCTGATGGTTTTAAACACCGATTCATGCCATAGATGCATTGGTAAATTAGGTAGCCGAACCCAGACAGGGATCTTATTGAAGGTTTTCATGACAGGATTGAAATCCATATGCCACTGTTTGATGAAAAGAGGGTATTTACCCTGCCATAAAAAAATTTTGTTGGACAGAATAGTCTTCCTGTCCTCAGAGTTTTGGAATAAGGCTATAAAAAAACATTTACCACATGGGTAAATTTCAACATTTCCATCAATCAGTGGCAACCAGGTATTGGAGATCCAACCATGTAAATCTGCAAGAGATGGCCAATAACCACAAAATCAACAAATAGCCGCAAACTTTGAAAAATAATCTGCTCAATAAAATATTGCTTCAACTGTATCAGGATCTAGATTAACCCTGACAGGATTTAAAGCACTTACTGGTGAAACGCCTGATCTCCCAGCAGAAGCTTGAAGTTTCACGTCATGTATTTCAGCTTCAAAAGTAGCCACATCTGCATAAGTTCTTCCCTTAGACCCAAGGACAGAACCAAAAATAGGGGATCCTTTAGCTAAATCCATAATTGGAAGAGATCCCCCTTCCGTAGAAGAGTGAGCGATCAGGATCCTTTCCCCATTCACGGGTGAAGTCTCGGCCACACCAGCCACCATATCAACGGCTACCTGGTACTGGATAAATAATGTTATGAAACACTATGATGTGTTAAAAAGTACTAATATTTTTTTTGACAAACATCATCCATAACATCTGATACATCCTTGTGTAACTATACTCTGAATTTAATCAAAGTTTCATCAATCATTGCAAAGAATCATGAAAAGACTTCCTGATGCACTATCTCGATGGAGAAAGTAGGTATGATAGAAGAATAATAATGATCGTGGGGTAGTTCCTCAAGGGATAATCAATGTAAGGAACTAATTTCAAGATGTGATGAACATCCTCAAATCATGAGTAAATGTGGGTTATGGAGAAGGCTAAGACTTTGTCCATAAACATCCTGAAGTATGTAGTTGATTCGGTGAAGGTATAGGATATGGAAAAAAATGAATGTACTATTATAATACTTGACATTTATCTATATGATGTGTAGTACACTAACACTAAATAAATTAAAATTCCATATATTTAGGGATGTATTCTAAAAGTATCTTAGGAAGAGGTAGGCTATTGTCTATAGATTGTGTCTTCTCTGGATGAAGTGTATCAATGTATTGTCAAATTTTTTAGCAATGAGTAGAAGAATGTATCCATGTACCATGAAAATAACAAGTACATATAGGAGTATAATATGAAGTTCATCTATTTATACTAGAACTAGACCCTGAGGATTTTTGTTGTTAATGTGCATGACAATCCTTGGCCTAATGACTAATAAATCTATAGAACTCACAATATGGCTCATCTACCCATCACGTCGATAGAGGATCAATATTAGGAAAAGGTAGTATGACATCACTAATATGAGGAAAACTCAAAATAGGATCAAGATTAGGATGAAACACTTTAAGATATGATCTCAAAGTAGGTTGGTGTAGTGTATCTGACATATATTAAGGAAGTAAGATAGAAGATTTTGATTATCTGATAACCAATAAGGTCCTATCATAACATGGTCAAGAAGCATACTATGAAGGGGCTCAGTAGTGATTGGAGGATAAGTAGTGTGTGTGTGTGTTATTCATGTCAGACCTATGAACATCATAAGAATATGAATCAATATTAGTTACTAGATTAAAAACTACATGAATAGAACTAAGAGAATGTTTTAAAGAAGAAAAATATCTAAGTATCTCTATATTTTTATCTTGATCAAAGCTAGATAAAAGGGGATCATCTAAATAGTATCCATCATCATAAATAGGAGTGTGAAGATCAATAATACATTCATCAATTATTTTATTGGTCAAAGAGGCATGATGAATGGAGTGTTTAGTTTTTGTTAGAATGTCAAGAATTTCATCTAATGGTATTTGATGAAATTGAGATCATAAAGGAGGTAATTGGGAAATTATGTGAGGAAAGATCAAAAGTTTTGATTTTCAAACTGATTTCATCATATTCATCATCATCTAAATCTAAGAGATTAGGTAGCATGTTGCTTATTAATTCATGGTTACCATTATAAACTCTAATAGAGTTGATGGGTTAATTAAAGTGTTGTGATTTGTGAAATGGTATTCTAAGTAAAGGTTTGAGGATAAGTATTTTCAGATCACCTCATTCTTGGATATGTTCAAAATTCCAAGGATTGATATCTCCTTGAATCTTGTTTATAGTACCATTATAGGGATACTTAACACATTGAAAATCTAAAGAGGCGATGGATCTCATGCAATGTGTCAAAAGTTAATTGATTAAAATGCTATAAGAAAGTGAAAAATTAAATATCATGACTTTGATAGCATCATGATAGGGGGAACTATGATAGAAATCCAAACACACCCTAGAGGAGGCATTTATCTTATATCATATCCTTAACATGTATTTTGAGTAGATTTGAGATTAAATTCAAAATATCTAAGTGTTTTAATAAAATAAAGGGAATCCATGCAAGTGCCTAGAGATTAATCAATAGATGAATGTTTAAATTGGATATATCCTATTTGGACATTAATAAACAATGGAGGATCATATGCATGAAGCAATATATCATCCAAAATCATTGAAGTAATATGTAATTTGAATGAAAGAGAAGTATCTACGATTCTATTAATGTGGATAGACATTTCTTCACATTACTAAAGAATGTTATCTTAAGACCCCCAAAAAGTAGCTTCTTGACCCACATGTGGGGGATGAGGGGTGTTAATGTCAAATAGAAGTTGCATTATATGTTTATGATGACTAGGAGAAGTTTTCATGAGTTATAAGAAAGGGATTTGAGATGGGATATGTGAAAGTTTGATTATAGGATCTCATTCATCATATACTAGTAGGATTTTATTAGTTAAAAGTTCATAGCATTAAAGTAAATCCTTTGAGGGTGTAGCAAAAGTGCATTTAATTTTTTTTGATAACTTGTATTCAATTGGGATTTAGTTTTTTATTAAGGTTAAAGGGGGGACTTTTTTGAACTAGGGTCCCCAAACCCTAGGAGAAGATCCAATATAAAAGAAACGAAAGGCTAACTAATCCAAATAGAGAAATAGGAACAACATAGTCCAAAAATAACTACAAAACAACCCAGTAAATACATACAAACTATACTACTCCAAGCTTCTTGATACATCTTCCCAACAAGCTTTCATTTTCTTGAGATTCATATCTATTTGCATCAATAAAATTTCATGATCTATATTATGTTGGACACTACTACTTTGTGCCTTTTTACCCTTACCTTTTCCAACATAGCTAGGATCAAATAATTATTTGAGATGAGCCCTAAGATTTTCCATGTTTTGAATACCTTCATTCATTGGAGCCTTACTACAATTGACCAAGAAACTTATCTTGTTTTGTAGATTCTCATTGGTGTGCTCAAGTAAGTCCACTCTAAATTTTAACTATTAAATCTAGATGTCCTCTTCTCTCTTTATCAAGGTTTTAAACAATTATCATTCTCTTGTTGAATTAAATTTAACTTGATCTTTAGAATCATCATTTCACTCATGAACCACCTCATAAGAGCTTTTTGGAGGTTGAGTTCTAATATTTTATCTGTATTTTCCTTGCCTTTGAGGAAGCAACAAGATAATTGAAATCCACATTTTTGTCCTTTTGAGACTGAGATATTTCCCCTTTCTCCTCTAGTACAGTGTCTTTCTTCTCTTTATTTTTCTTAATCATTATTTGTGCTTGATCCTACTTGATTATTCTCTCCCTTATTACTAATTTCTTCCAATTCTATACAGTTTCTATCTACATCAATGACTTTATCCCCCCTTTTTAACTTGTATTTATTAAAAACTCTTATGTCCCTATTTCCCCTATTTTTCTTTGCTATGTTCAGTGGTTTTAAAGGTACTTTTTGATGTTTTCCTATTCTTTAAAGACCTATTTCCCTTTATTGACTAATTCCTTCTCGACAAATTTTTTATTACTTCTAGAAGACCTACTCAGGCTCCCTAGATACTTAATCCAAACTTTATTGATCTTTCTTATATCCACTAACCCCTCCTTTGGATTCAATTGATAGTTCTGAGGTATTTTAGGCATGATTTAGTTCATACCTTTGAAATATTTGAAGATATGTAAGATTACCCCCTCGTGTCTCAAGGTAGAATAGTTCCCATTCTTGAATTTTAGAATATAGGTCTCTGTGGATTTGAGAATAAAGAAAGGCAGGCTAAAAGATAGCCCATGTCTAAATTAATTAAGCATTTTGAACATAGACCATCTCACCACATTGTATCTACCCTCTAAAGTAATATACTAAATAAAATAAAAATTTACCTTAGTGAATGGCATGGGAGGGGATTCCCTATTGAAACCATTATGGAGTTGCTCCAACTACTCACTGTCTTCTAGAAAAGCCTCATTATCTAGCTTGAATTCTCTAGGAGTGTAGTATCTCTTGATATCCTCAATTTTAAGACCCATCACATGTGAAATAATCTCCTATATGATGTTGAGTGTGATCCTACTGATGGTAATAGACCTTTTTTCCAAAGCATTAATGAAACAAGATAGAGAGATGTCTGTTGAAACCTTCAATTCTCTCCATGAAACCGATGAAGCCCCCAATCTATAGGGCATTCCAAACTCTTTCATTCTTTATTAATTTTACTTGGAACTTGGGTTTGATCCTATTTGGTAGGCCCATTATATTCCTCTTACCAACACTATAGTCATTCCTACCATCTCTATCATCTCTATGCTTACATTCCAACCAATTAGGGTTGTATTCATGTAAAAAGCTTTGATCTTCTTCAAGGCTCTTTTCCCTTTCTATAAACTTCTCCATATAAAAACTAAAGTTAGGATCATGGGGCATAATTCCTTAATTCCTAACATACATTTTCACACCCCCCCTAGACATTAGGGAAAGCATCCATATGTTAATCATTATTAACATGACTTTTACCTTTATTGGTGACTTTAATAACAACTCCCTAGGGAGGTCTTCATGGCCAAACCAAGTATTGAAACCAACATTACTGACTCCCTTATTTGAAAAACAGTCGATAATCCCATTACCTTATCTATATGTATGTTGGATATGCACTTGATGGAAGGAATTCAAAATGTATCTAGATTCATTAATGACATGCTTGATTGAACAAATTATGGGATTTTTACCATTTAAATGATTTACAATGTTTTGGGAGTCACCCTCTACCAAAATATTTTGAACATTTATTTTCTTTGCCAATCTGATCCCCCATAGAGATGTCAAAGATTCAACCCAATGGTTTATTTTCAAACCCATATCACCCACATATGCAATAAGTAACTTCTCTTTAGAGTCTTTGATGATACCCCCTCCCCTTGCTACTACTAGATTTCCCTTTGAAGATCCATCAAAGTTGAGCTTCATCATTCCTTGGGTGGAGGTTTCCACTTTGTTCTTTTCCTTATTTCATCCTTAGGGCCTAGTTTCCCTAAGTCAAAAATGTCTATTTTATAGTTTTGAGATGGAATATGTTCATGGGAGTGCATAATTTTGGCTTTCTTGATTCGTATAGACCTGTATTTTTCTTTGATATACATAAAGATTCTTTTAGATATATCCTTGCTATTGCACTTCTTATCTTTGAATATTTTGTTGTTTATTGCTCTCCAAATCCCCCATATAATATGTGGTAGGGTTAGATTCCATAACTATTTGAGATGAGAATTTTTGAAAGGACAACTCCAAGACATCCAAACTTCCATAAGAGAACTAGGTTTCACCCATGAAATATTGAATTTTTCCATGAAGAAAATCCACACTTTTTGTGTAAAAGACTAATTTACTAAAAGGTGAAAAATTATTTCATTTTCTTCTTCACACAACACAAATATATTAGTAATGATGCATCCTCTTTTCCTCAGGTTATCTATAGTTAATATCTTGTTTTAAATGGCAACGCAAATGAAAAAGCTAATTTTCAAAGTAAGGAATTTATTCCACACCCTTTCCAGATAACCTCAATTTCTTATTCTTGAGAAATGAGCTTGTATCCTGCTTTGACATTGTATTGGACATAAAAAGAATCCTTTCAGACTAACTTGTCTTCTTTATCAACCCTATGAATATGAATGATGTGTAAAAAATTATTTAGCTCAACTAACTTCAACTTATCATTTTGATTTATGCCATCTAGACTCATATCTTTCCAATGTCTAGTTTCCTCCCTTATTTTCTAATAATAAACAACATTCTCACCATATTTTTGCCTCAAATTTTCTTGGATGTGTAAATCACTATCCCTCTGGAGGGGCATCAAATTTGTGTTCTAGTTGTCCTTAAAAAAATATATTAACCTACCATCACCTAATTTATATTTGGAAACTTCAATAAGTAACTCTTTGTTATCAGTTAAAAAATTCCAAATATGTGAACCTCTCACAAATTATTCTTAAGACAACATGACAATTAGGTTCCTTCATTCAAGGTATTTGAAGGATAGAATATTTCCTGAGAAAGATTTTTAGTTATGAATCTCAAAATGAATTTGGAAATTAGATATTTGTTGATCATTTGAAGATTTTTGATGCCCAAATTGCCATAATATTTTTTGTTGTAAAATTTATTCCATGCTATCAAGTGAAATTTGATTTTTTCCTCAGTCTTGGACCAAAGAAAATTTCGTTGAATCTTGATAAGTTTATCCTCCACTCCCTTGGGTAGTTTGAATAGATATAAAATATAAACTGAGAGACTTTGTAAAATGCTCTTAATCAAAACTACCTTCCCAACCTGAGATAAGGGTTTACCTTTCCATCTTGTAAGCCTCTTTTGAAATCTGCCAATCAATAGATTCTATGTAGTTACTTGGAGTTGATTATTGATGAGTGGCATTCCTAGGTAAGTAAAAATAAATTCTTTAATTTGGAAACTCAACAACATAACTATCCTATTTTGTCTAGTCACTAGAGTGTTGAAGAAATAGATTGAGCTCTTATGAAAATTGATCTTCTGATTTGAAACCTTTTTGTACATAACCATAATCCTTTTTATAGTTCTTGCTTCCTACATTGAAGCTTCAGTGAGTAAGATAGTGTCATCAATGAATTGTTGATGCATTATAGGCTCAATGTGTCTAGCTAGTTTGAAACCTCTTAATTTCTCATCCACAAAAGCCTTGGATATGAATATGCTTAAGGATTTCACCATGATGATGAAAATAAATGGTGACAAAGGATCTCCTTGTTGAAATCCTTTAGCACTTCTAAAAAACCCTTGTGCTACTCCATTAACCAAAACATAAAACATGTAAGTAGAAATGAAAACCTAATGATATTTATAAATTTGTCATTAAAACCAAATTGGTTCATCAATTTATCAAGAAAAATCCAATCTAGTCTATCATATGCATTGTCCATATATAATTTTAGGATCATTGCCGTTTTTTAAATTTTTTCCATAGAGTGTATGGCTTCATGAACCATAATAAATCTATCTTGGATTTGTCTTCCAGGAAAAAAATCACCTTGTTGAGACTGAATAATTTTTTCCATGCTTATTTACATCCTCAAAGCAATTAGTTTGGTAATGATTTTATAGAAAAAGTTGCAAAGATTAATGGGCTGAAAGTTAGAAAAGTTCACTACCCCTTCTTTCTTAGGAATGATCATAAGAAAAGTATGGTTAAATTCCTTGAAAAGCTTACCAGAATCAAAAAGTTCATTTACATCTACAACAACATCTTATCTAATAATATCCCAAAAAATCTTGAAAAAGGCAATTGGAATCCCATTGGGACCATGGGTCTTATTTGGGTTCATGCTATAAATGACTTTAGGTCCTCATTAGTGGTAGCAATAGTTGGCATTTCATTATCTTCTTGGTTGATCAACTCTAAGATTACATTCATAAATTCTTGCTCAAAACCAATGTTTTTCTTGTAATCATTTTTATACATGTTATTATAGAAAATAAAACTTTCTTGCCTAATCTCCTCATATGAAGATAATTGTCCCTCACTGTCAATGATCTCCCTTATGGAATTATGTTTCATATGTTTGAGTGTAGACAAATGAAAAAAGATAGTATTCTTGTCTCCTTCTTTTAACCATATATTTATGGATTTTTGCCTCCAACCAGATTCTTCTCTAGCTAATAAGGTATGATACTTGCACAATAAATATTTTTCTCTACTTTGAGTATCTAAATAGTACCCCTTATCTTTAATTTCTTCCTCTATCTTGGCTAGATCCACTTTGATGACCTTTTTTTATTCAAGAACATTACTAAAGACCTATTTGTTCCATTGTTTGAGCTTAAGTTTGACCTTATTGAATTTTTTTGCTATATTAAACACGGTCGAACGTTTGTCACTCTTTGTCCACCATTCCATTATTTTGTCTTGAATTTTTGGGTGTGTGAACCACATGTGCTCCATGTGAAAAGGGTATTTTGATTCCTTGGCATATTGATCAGTGATGCTTAATTCCAAAGGGGAGTGATTTGAGCAAAATTTTGGTAATGATTTGAGAATAAGATATTTATGTTGTATCCAATATAAATAAATAAAAACTCTATCAAGTCTACATTGAATAAGGTTTTCCCCTAGTCTTCGATTATACCAAATAAACTTACATCCTATAAGGTCAAGATCCAGTACACCAATGTTAGAAATTAATGAGGATAAATCATCCATGTTGTCCATACAAACCAAATTACCCTATTTTTTGTCTCTTGGATGTAGGTGTGAGTTGAAATCTCCCACTATAATCTATGAGATTTAAGTGTAATTGCTTCTGAAGGCTCTAATATCCTCCCAAATTTTTATGCATGTTATATTTGTGTTAGGAGCATACACATTTGAGAATATCCACTATTTTTTCTCTATGATATCAGTGAAGAGAACCACCACATGATGTGATTTGAGGATGGGTTTTCCTATGAGATACTTGGGATCCAAAAATGTAATCAGTACTCTAGAGGCTCTTGAAATGCTTATGAAAATAGCTTCTACTTCATTCCAGTACACCTTTTTATATTAAAAAAAAAACTTTCCTCTATTTTTGATTCTTGAATGGCTAAAACAACTGCATTATTACTTTTTCTAAAATCTCTAAGACCTTTTGCTGACCTACACTGTGCATCCCTCTTATGTTCGAGGAGAGGATCAAAATTAAGACCATTATTGAGATGAGGTGTCCCCCTTGAAAAGGAGAGTCTTTTGATTTCCATCTACTATATCTGCTTGAGTTAATTTATGAAATATACTCTATTTAGATGGTTTGCCTACTTTAGGCAAGGTTTTTATATGTGGGCCCTTTGCACTCTTTTTGGTAACCATTGAAGACATTGAATTCATATTTATGTTGCTCTTTAGGGTTGTCTTTATTAGCTTATGTTCACTATTATCTTCATTCCCTCTTTCTATAGTATCGAGTTTACTTTGTGTGTTTTCTAATAGATTTGAATCCTACTCATTCTAGTCTTTCACATCTATGTCCTAGTCTAATATTTGAAATTTATTTTGGATCTGTATACTATTTGTCTTATTATCCTATTTTTCCCCAATGATTATTTTATGAATTACTTCATCTTTTTTCATTTTTTCCTCTTGATTGATAGCTTGATTCTTCTTATCTTATGGGACTAGTTATTTAGATGAGTTTAGATTTTCTACTTTGTTTGACTTAGCTATATTCAGTTTATCTAAATCGATTTTTATTTCTAAAACATCTTATTTTTCCTCACCTAAACCTAAATTTTCTCCTACACTCTACTGTATATTAGAAAAATTTTCATTTGTATTTGGAGGTGAGATATCTGGCTCCATATTTTTGAAAGAAACTCCACCCTTTCTCTACCATGCTACTAAATTTGAACCTGAGTGACAAACTTTTGTTGAGTACCCCAATTTATGGAAATTTTCACACATCAATGAGGATATTTCAAATTCAATATTATATGTTCTAAATCCAAAATGTATATGTAGCACTTTGGAGTTTGGTAACTCTTGGTTGACAAAAGTGTTCACATAGAATCTAGCATGAACAAGTCTCTTTTGTGCCTTGATAGTTGAATCCAAGGCTATAAGATATCCAAATGATTTGGATATGCTTAAAAAAAGGTCCTATTCCCAAAAATTGATTGGGAGACCTAAAATTTTAACCTAGATGGGCATTTGGTTTATGTTTTTCTTTTCAGGCTCAAAACCTAGTTCCCATTTCTTGAGGAAAAGCCCTAATTTTCTAAAGAACCATGGTCCTCCTTTCAGAATAATAGTACTATCCTTTGGGTTATTAAATTTGATCATGAAGAAGACATTTACCATTATGAGTATTTCTATATTCCCTTTTATGATCCATTTGACCTTTACCCAAGATCTAAAGGTATCTATATTAGGCCTAGCTCCCATGAACATTCCCACTAGGGCTTGATTCATCCTTGATGAGGCAAGATTTATGAGTGATGAAGTGATTTCAATATGTATGATTTTCCCATACTTTATGGTTTTTAGATATTCCAATGGTTTTATCTCCTTCTTATCTATAGAACCCATCAATCTATCACACCAAGATGACTTACTTGGCATTGCCTTGGGGATGATAGGCCATATTTATTACCTTTTTCCATCAATATTCCTTGTGTCAATTTTTTGACTAATAGTGCATCAAACTTGGTGGCCCACATGGTCTCCATTATCCATCTCCATCCTCTTTGTCCCTCTCTAAGTAAGGTTTTGAAATATTGGTTTTCCACCCATTGACTTCAACCTTTCCTTGACCTACAAAATTACCTCTTCCTTCTGCCTTATCCTTCATTGAGTCTTTCTCCATGTCCTTCACCATTGCATAGCTCATTGTCATTCACTATTATAGAGATCCCTATTATTAAGTCATGATTTTAATACCATATTTGATTGTTTAATTTTTTGCACCTTTATTGGGATTTAGTTAATGTGAGTTGACTGATTATATTTAACTATTTTGATGTGGTTGAATCATTAGTTATGTCTTGTGAATGAGAGGAAGAAGTACCAATCATGGAAGATTTTAGAATTTTTAAGTGAGTTATCTTGGTTAAAGGAGGAGTGTAATTTATATCGATAGAATGTGAGTTATTGTCTAACTATATAATTGTATTTGACATGTGATTTTTTTGAATTGATTGGAATTGTTTCTATGTGCCCCAATTCTGTGAGATGAGATGGGTAAAAATATTGAATAATACATAGCATTGAGAAATCATTGTAGTTAGAAGTTGGATAAGGATGGATATAGAAAACTACTCTCCTCATATTATTCTTATTAAAAACGTTCTCATCATGCATGTTACTATTAGATCCATTTAACTTTTGACATTATTGGTAATGGGAGGTTAGTTAATATTAGCTTGATGATTAGGAAGAGGATCATTTTAAATAGATAAGTGAGTAATAGCTTGATTAAGGGTTTCATGTTTAGTTTTCATTTCATGAGCCTTATCTACCACTTTACAATCTTCTTGATATGTAATTATAAATGATTCATGATCAAAATTAGGTCCAAGAAGATATTCCATAACAAACTTTCTTAATTGTTGACAAGTTTCATGAGAATATCCCAAAATTGCATGTTACCAACAAAATTTTTGTGGATCATACCATTTTTTGGTAGGGTGAGTAGGATTAAGATATCATGGTAAAGTTTGAGGAAGAAAATTTTGAATATCTACTAAGGAAAGTGGTTTAAGTGTATATACATTATTTACCAAGGAAAATGTAGAACTAAGATGAGAATTATTGGAAATTTCTCATGAAATGATAGGCTCCATTAGATTAATTGAAGTAATGGTTTGAATGGTGTGTATAGAATCATAGGTCTCTGTAACACAATCATTGGTTACATGTTTATTTTTATCTTTCATAAGCATTCAAGTCCCTATAGGAGGGTATGCAGGCTCAAATTGTCATATAAGAAAGTCTTGACATTTGGCTTGTTCGAGGGATTCTTCTAAATATTTTAGATAAATATTCCTCACATGATATTATAATTAGGAGTGAATAAAATTAACAAATAAGTGAGATAGATTGTCATATGACATGTTATGTTCAACTTTTTTAGATAAGGCTTTCCACTGTTTGATGAAGAATTGGGTTGTTTTGGATTCTAATTGTTTATAGATATAAAATGAGCTAGGTTATTTTTAGGAAGATCATTAGTTAAAAATATAAAACCAATGCATTAAATAAGTCTTCCAAGCTAGATATAGAATGAATTTTGAGCTGATTATACCAATATAGAGTATCACCTAAAAAGGTTTTAGCTAAGAGCTTGGTGGAAGCAAAAGTATTGATTTTAACCCAATATTTATAAATGTTTCCAAAAGCTTTCAAATGTAAGGTTGGATTAGTGTATCCATTATCAGTGATAGTGGGACCTATGCCACCTATATCAATGTTTGCAATTTGAGGAAGTAAAGGTTGATTTTAAAAGTGTTTAATAGCCTTGTTAAGAAGTGGAGGTTGTGGTCCATTTGTATCTCTAAGTGGGGTGGGGGGGGCATTAGTATTTTTTAACCCCATTGTGTAGGTTAAGGATGAGTTTGTAAATGCTTTAGTTGATTTTGAATTTGTATCATTTGATTAGCACTATTAGTTTGAAAAGTAGCATTTGAATAAAGTTTTTAATGATAGTTGATTAGTGTTAATGGTATTTGACTAGTGGAAAAAACATGGGATGCACTAGCGATCTGAGATACACTAGTAGCTTGAGATGCACTAGTAGTTTTATGGATTTAATTATTAGTGTGAGCATTTTAAGTAGACCCACTAAAGGTCATGCCTACCATGTTTATATAAATTATTGGTATGGAGGATGAATAAGGCATAGAATATGATGTCATGATAGTATAATAAGGAAAGAGAGAGGAGAAAGTTGTGACAGAAGTCATAAAATGACTTCCCCCAAATCCTATATCAAATCTAGGTGAGGGTGAATGGGGTTATCTAATGTGAGGTCCCATCATGAGGTTATAAATGACTATGTTACCCTTACCCTAATATTTATGGTTTTTATTGATTAAAAGGATAATTTTAGTTATATACTCAAGATCACATTCATCCTCTACTATAGGTAGGAATAAAAGATTAAGAGTAGTAGAATGTGAAGGAGTCCCATAATTAGTTGTTCTAATAGTAACATGGATGATTCTAAGATCAATATTATATATCACATGATACATAATATGTGTCTTAGAGTCTTTATGAGGATTAGTATAAATCATCATGATAGTTTGATTTTGATATGAAACATCATCAATCAAATGTTGCATGATGAAAAACTTATCTAGACACTGACTAGAGAAGTTTAAGTATAAAGGCTGAAAATAAATGAGATCATGTTAATCAATCTAGTTGTACTAACATGAATACCCAAAGTGATGACTTAGATGGATCTAACCCATTTCACACTTCTTGTTATTATACCCTATCTAAAATTTCTTATTATACCATTGGATCAATAGATACTAACATAACAAATACTCCCATAGGGAATCCTCCTATAGGAAACATTCCTATCCATAACCTTGGGAATGTTCCTCCTTCTAACACTAATAATAAAACTCATCCACCTACTCCCACTATGGAAAACTAAAATACATCCATCAATACCACTCAAATTTTTGATCAAATGGTTCAACAAATGAATGTTATTCAATTAGATAACAATTCCCAAATGATGCAAATGTAACATCACATGTTAAAAATGACTAATCAACCTCCTCTCATCATGCCTCAAAATAACCAAAATTTTATTCCTCCCCTCTTAGAGATGTCAATGGGAATATCATTCCTCAACATCTTATGCATAACAAGATGCTTCAACATTAAAAAATGAACCATTATCTCCCTTTATAATATCCTTTGATATTGGAAATGTATCTCCAAACATTAAATATGATGGAACTAAAGACCTTGAATATTTTTTTAAATCATTTTGTAGTCTATATAAAGAATAGGTCCAAACCAATAATTTTTTTACTACCAAAATATTAGTCAAAAAGTTCACATGAGATGTTTTAGAATGGTATAATTACTCCCTCAACATTCTATCTCATAACTATAATATTTAGTCAATGCTTTAGTTAAATAATTACAACATAATGATCTTCTAAAAAATTATCTTAATCAATTAATGCTAGGAAACTACCCGTAAAATTAGTTCACAATTTCATCAAATGGTGGAAATCATTATCTCATAAATCATATCACAACATGATGATAACATTTTAAAATTATTTATCACCGCTTTAACACCTTATGTTTTTTTCCCCACAAAATTTAAATGAGACATTTGATCAATCTAAAATACAATATTTCCTTATGAAACAATTTGATCCAACACATAGTTCCATCAAAGTATCATTCCAAACTTCAATAAATGAAATTATGAGTGCTAATCCACATTCTCAATCTCCTCCAATGAAAGGAGTAGTTAAAATAGATAATCAAAAATTTTCCCACCCACTAGTAATGGTAACATAACTAAAGCATTTACTATCTCCATCTAAACCCTTCATCTATACTAATAATTTCCCCCATCATGGTATGATCCTAATAAATTTTGTTGGTTTCATGCTAATATTGGTCATTCTCATGAAACATGTCATGCTCTTATCAAATTTATAGTTTAATTCATGTTAGGCGATACATTTGACCATGATGCTATGATCAAAATATGTCATCATGATTATCTAAAATATTCCCAAAATAAAAATGTTACTAAACCCATACCCTCAAAACCTCTAAAAAACTCTTCTATTTCTAGTACACAACATTCAAATGAAAATATTTGTGTAATTTATACTGATTATGATCAATATTACACCAAATTCTAGTATGCGAACATAGATAAAGTCAACTATAGACATAAACCTGCTCACAAGGATCATGTCACTAAACCTGAGCAATTTTCTACTGATGAACAATTACTCAAAGATACTACAACTACTTTACCAACATCTTCCAAACAAAATGATGAGTTAATTCCAAACTAGAACCTCAACCTAGTTTTCCCATCCCTTAAAAAATGTCATCTCTCATAAACTTCATGCTAGTTCTTCACCCTCTAAATCACATTGGAATTTATTATAAGAACTTAATTTAATGACATACAAAATTACCCTTATGGGATTAGTTTGAACTTCTCCCTATCATTATAAATTCCTTATGAAACAATTAAAAAACATCAAAGAACCACCATCTCACCATTTGAAACTCCCTTCTAATGATCTTCCACCTACAAAAGTTTATATAATTGAAGCAACCTCCACATATATAAAAACTTCCATTGTATTTATCAAAGAAGATATGATTAATAATGAGATTATATTTCAAGCAGATGATCTATCTCATTTTATCAAAATTGAAATCAACAATACCCTCATTTAAAAAGTCTTAGTAGATGAAGGATTAGACATTAATTTGGTTAATTTAAAAAATCAAATACACTAAATAAAATCTCAAACAAATAAGCCTCATGTGTAGAAGATTTGGCAAAACTAATTATAAACCACTTGGTTGCATTTGGCTCCCACTTACCATTAGACCCAAGATAATTATCACTAAGCTCATGGTTTTTAATCTTTCATTATCTTATAACATACTCCTTGGTCACCCATGTATACATCGTATGCATGTCATTACTTCTTTAGGTAGTCAATGTATCAAATTCATACATAATGAAAAATGCTACAAATATGAAGCTGATCCTAATCCATGGAGCATTAAATTACCAAATACTAGATCTTAATATTGTATTCTTACCATTTATCACATTGACATGCCACCTCTCCTTGAGTATTTTAACATTCATTCTGATTTACATGTTACTTTTATAGATTTAGATGATGATGAACCAAATTATTTGAAAAATACTCGTAATACCATTCTATTACCTCCCTATATAGCAAAGTGGATCCCTCCTTTACTCTAAAGTGATCATACCATTACCTTAATTGATGATATTAGTAATAATCCCCCCTAACCTCCCATGCAATGCATATAAAGCCTCTTACATAGAGGATGATTTCACTTGTAATGAATATGAAGTAGATAAACTTTTTCAAGATCCTTTAACTATGTCTCCTTGCAAATTTAACAACATAGGTGTTTCCATCATTGACTATCTTATGGAAACTGATACATACACTATCTCTCACACCTATTATGACATTATATTATGTCTCAATCTCAATCATAAGATTTATATATACAACATTATCAAAATACACTAGCCAAAATACATGCCTTAAATCATGATGTCCATGTTATTCATTCTTATCCAATAATTAATTAGAATGTGAAGGTTATGTACCTTGTACTAATCCATCATTATTACACACTTCATGGGTAATCAAATAAATACTTACTATTACATCTTCTAAATGTCCTATGTATCCTAATATAATATAATCCACTTTACCAACCATAAAGATCATTTATGCTTCTCATGATTGTACTGATCAATCTAAACTATTACCATTTGAATCTATCCAACCAAACTCAATTGAAATAACTCTTCCTAATTTACCACCTAAAAACACATCTATTGAACAAACCCATACAATTAATGTAGACTTTATTGATTTATCTCAACCCAATTTCACCAATATAGACTATTTATCCTCTAATATACTTGAAATGACCTTATATACTAAATATACTGATGTGAGACAAATAAATTACAAATATGATAACAAATGTAATCAAATAGTTAATATTATAGTGAATTGAAAATATTATGTACCTTTACCCAACCTTTCCAATGAAGAAACTATACTATAGCTCCTCCATGCTAGAGAACCTCAACTTCCACACCAACATGATAAACTTGGCAACTTTCAACAAAAGGTTCCTTGTTTAAAAAATTTCATTAGTAGTGTGGACCCTAAAACACATTATATTTCTTCCCTCCCTCCCACTCCATATCATTTCCAAGATGAAAATGTTATGCTTATTGAAGAAACTACAAAAAATGATTACATACACCTACATGGCCTTGACCTATAACTATCTCTAAAGATCTCACCTATGAAGAACAAGATAAGTTTGGTCTCATCCTTGAAAAATATCATAAAGCTTTTAGTTTTCCAAATGAAGACATGCTTGAAAGTGACCCTAACATCATTGTCCATAATATCATTTGCCTACATAGATGCCAAACCCATGTGGAAAAATCAACAAAAATTCCCTATTGAGAATTCTTTATGCCATAAAGAAACCATCAAAATTTTGGATGCTAAATTTGTTAAACCTATAAATTACTTAGAATGGGTTTCAAACATTATCCTTATTCATAAGAAAGTCACCATGGTTATTCACATATGCATAAACTTTTTCAACCTAAATTTAGTTTTTCCAAAAGATCATTTCCCCTACCATCAATTAATGCCATTGTCAATTCTACCATTGGTTATGAAATTTTATCACTCATGGATGACTTCTCAGGATATAATCAAATTTAGATAGCTCTTGAGGATCAACATAAAATAACATTTACCATAGAATGGGGAGCCTATTATTACATTAAAATGCCTTTCAATCTCAAAAATATGAAATTTACCTATTAATGTGTAATGAACCATATGTTTCATGATCTAATTCATAAAATTCTTGAAATATACGTGGATGATCTCATTGCCAAATCTAAACATTGTGACACTCATCTTCATGATTTATATATCATCTTTGATTGACTCATTAAATACAAAGTTAGACTTAACCCATTGAAATATGTGTTTGGTGTTACTTTTGGTAAACTATTAGGTTTTTTAGTCTCTCATTGGGCATCGATGTCAATCCAACTAAAATCAAAGTTATTATAAACATGCCTATTCCTCACTCCATTCTAAACATATAAACATATCTTGGGAAACTTGTGTCAATTTGCTAATTTATTCTAGAAATGGCTTACTATATATATTCTATTAATTCCTTTCTAAAAAAAGGTAATGCTCTATAATGGATAGATTCATGCTAGAAATAACTTAATAGCATGCAATAATCCTTGCTTGATATTCTTACTCTTTGAACACCTTAAAATAACCATCCATTAATATTATATATGTCATCTACCCCCATATTAGTTGGGGAAATGCTCATTCAACAAGATGATACTGGTAGAGAACATGCCATTTACTATTTCATTAGAGCCTTAATCAATTACAAAAACAATTATACAAAAGTAAAACATGATTTTTAGCTATCTATTTCACATAAAAAAGGATTTGTGATTATATGTTCTATCAAACTACTTATGTCATTGTCAACTCTAATCCACTTTGTCATTTTTTATTCAAATCTTTTTTACCTAGAGATTTAGTAAAAAAATAGATGGTTCTATTGATTAAATTTGATGTCTAAATTATTACACAAAAATATGTCAAAGGACAGGTCATCATAGATCAACTTGTGGCTACCTCCTTACCAGCTACTAATAACCTTCAAGATACTCTTCTATATGAAGAGATTCTTTATATTGAAGGTCTCAACCAAATAATTTCATTCAAAGATTATTTTCATAACTTCACTACTAATCTAGAAATCAATAACCATGAAAAACCTAACCCTCCTCCTACTACCGCTAAATCCAAAGTAGTCATTGAATAATTATGAAAAGTTACAATTGACTTACATGAAGAAAATTGGACACTTCACTTTGATGGTTCAAAATGCTTAAAGGAGATGGGGCAGGTTGTGTTTTAACAAACCCTTATAGTAAAACCATACCTCTATAATTTAAATTAACCTTTGATGTCACCAATAATATGGTTGAATATGAATCTCTTTTATTAGGTAATCAAGCCATGATCAACTTAGATATCCCACATTTACATACTTTAAGTGATTCACAACTCATATGTCATCATGTTAGTGGAGATTATCAGTGTAAAAGTGAAAAAATTATCACATATCATCAAATGGACACTATTTTTTCCAAATAATTTGCTTATTTTACCATTGAACCAATCCCACAAGAATAAAATGCTATAGTTAATTCTCTTGATTCATCAACATCTTTATTTCATCCTCATCAATTTATTCATTATTCCTAATTACTTATCCAAATGAGGAAGTCACCTTATTTTATACAAAACAAAAATGATTCTCTAATTTTTCACATAGAAGTTGTCACTATTTGATAGATCTATGGTACAAAATATCATCCAATTCATTGAGTATCATACTTATCCTCTAGAATCAGATTCTCATGAAAAGATTTGAATTTGAAAACAAGCATTAAAATACATACTTCGATATAAAAACCTCTATCATCATAACATAGAAGGTATCTTACTCCATTATGTAATGCTATACGTTAGTGCTCTCCTTGAATAAACACATGGGGGCATCTATGGTGGTCACTGTAGCGGCCACACCATAGCCCACAAATGCTTTCACATAGGTTAATTTTAGCCTATTCTTAAAAATATGCCATTAATATTGATAAAAAGTGTAATAATTGTAAACTTCATGATGATTTCATTCACTCACCTCCAACTGAACTCCAAAACTTAGAATCTCCTTGGCCATTATCTATGCGGGGATTAGATCTCATCAACAATTTGCCTAGATCACAAGATGATCATGTCTTCATTATCACCACCACTAGATATTATACAAACTGGGTGAAAGATATGGATATTGTTAAAGTTACATGCATTACCATTTAAAAATTCATTCTTAATCAAATCATATATCATTTTGAAATTCCTCATACCATTAGTTTTGACAATGGTGGAAATTTCAAAAACAAAGAAATGAAACAACTATTTGAAAAATTAAAAACTATGCATAAATTTTTAATGCCTTATCATCCTAGATACAATGGTAAAAGTATAAGCCACTATAAAAATTATTAATAAAATATTACAAAAGATTATTAGAGAATATTTTATTTCTTGTCACCTAGAACTTTATCCTGCACTCTGGGCTTATCACACTAGCGTATGTACTACTGGGGAAACACCTTTTCCATTAGTATATGGGTATAAATCAATTTTACCTTTAGAAGTTGAGTTACCATCCTTACACATTTATCTTCATGTTATTATTCCTAATGAGGAATCCTATGAAGCCCATCTCCATGGTTTAGATTTCTTAGATGAGTGACGTATGACTGCCTTACGACATAATTGCCAATAAAAAGCTCGCATTGCTAAACAACATAACATAAAAGTAAAAGTACATACTTTCAATATTGGTGACTTAGTTCTCAAACTATATTATACACATGAAAAATAAGGAAAGTACTCCCAAAAATGGTGGGGTCCTTACCTTGTCAAAGACATCCTTGGTCTTAGTAAATATAGACTATAAACTAATGAAGAACATATTATTAAAGAAACCACTATTTCTCAAATTTTAAATAATATTTTTCTTAAATGATTGATATTTTACATGTTTCTCACTTATTTCCATATAATATAAATACTGAAACTTTTTACAAGTTTTCTATAAGATCCCTATCATATAGAATTACATAACTCTTAGTAGCCTTAGTTCCTATCATTGGTCCTTCAGTTTATCTATGTTCCTATATTTAATTCATGGTTTGCATCCTAATCCCATGGATAGGATCTGACCATACTCATGACTATATTTTATTTTCTCATTAAATCTTGATGTCTCTTTTTGACCATGGATAGGATCCGACCATCCTTATGACTATATTTTATTTTCTCATTAAATCTTGATGTCTCTTTTTTATCATGAATTTGTAATTTTACAAGCTTATTTTCACCTATACAGTTTATCCTTTGTGAGTTGCAATACAAGAACTTGGATAGGACCAAGCCTTCCTAACAAAAAATTCTTATATTATTCTTAATTTTTACAATTATTTGGTTTCTCTTTTGTGATGTGTAGTGGAAGACCTCAGATAGGACCAGGCCTTCCTCACAAATTTTTAATTTCATAAATTCTTTCTTAGCCTAAAAAATAAGCCAATGTTTCAAGATTATGACTTCATACTCTCAAAACTAGTTATATTATTTTTTGGTAATAATTTTAATAAACTATTTCATGTCTCCCTACACTAAAACTATCTCTAATGATATAGAGTCACACTTACTTGTAATTATACCATTTTCACATTTCAGATTTTTTATGATTTGAGATAACTTAATCATTTCATGTTCATTTTAATCCTCTCCCATATTTTAATTCCATTTTAGGCACCCTTATCTAACATGTAAAAATAAGAGTCTTAGACACCATGCTCTTCAAGTTATTTTACTTAGCTATAAAGTCTAATTTTTCTAGTGATTATCATTTTTAACACCCATTTTTTAATTTTTTGAATCTGTATCAAGGAGGAATAGAAAAACATATAAAAGTTAAGATCCAAATCATTTAAATAACAAAAGTCAAGGATAAAAAGGCATATTTAAAATAAAAAGCAAAACCTTACTAAAAGACATGATTATCAGGCACATCTCCTATTCTAGTCAAAGCTCAAACTCCATAATTGGCCTCATGATAGAGCCGAGGTCTATTGGGTGTGGTAGGATAGTAGACTAAGATAGGAGGTCTCAAAATTTTACATAGTGCTACCCACTTTCTCATACAAGTAACCAATATTCATAGTAGACTAACACATCTATAAGGGGTCCTAAGGAATGGGGAACATGTCATGGGTAGATAGGTCCATTTCAATTTTGATGCATATAGCCTTCATGGGATGATATATATACTTCACTAGATAACCCAAATTTGTTTAGTTAGGGCAATTTCTCTAGAATAATTAATGTCATAAGATTTATTGTTTTTTTAACTTGATTTGAGTGTCTTATTTCTGATAAAGATTATTTACCTTGGTACTGCCTACATTTCACCCACCACCTATTTCATATTTCCCCTAGACAGTCAAGTTTATTTCTAAATATTTTTCTCAACTTCTATATTCTATATTCCTGATTCTTGATCTCTTTTCATAAATGCTCATTATAAGTTTGTTTTAGTTTAATATATCTTAAGAACATAAGTCGTATCTTTGAGTGACTATGCATTAATTCTTTAAACCATTGCCTTATCCTTCTTAGATTTATTTGGTCATATTTAAAATTATAAGTTTGTTTGTCACCCTTTTTATGAACAATTTTGTTTCATTTTCTATTTCATTCTTTTTCCATTGTTGAAATGATTTTGGATTGTTACTTCTCATTCATCAATGGTTTTTTACTTTATGTGTTACTTACATCTTTTTTTAAGTATGGCTTGTTACTTATTTTACATCAATGTTGGATCCATTATTTCAATTTCACATGCCCTTGGTTTGATCTAGTTTTCTACTTTTCTTACTTAAGGTACATTTGTTGGGTTTTTTGATCATTTAGTAGCTTTATCTTTTTGGCTACCTGATTTACTATAATTTTATCTATTTTTACTCAACCCTTTGGTTATAACTTAGCATTCATAATCCTACCTTACCAATTTTTCAAGTGACTTATTCATTTATGTAAAGTTTATTTATTTTGATTCCCTACGATTGTTTGTTTTCATTCTTTAGCCTTGTGTCCTTAGGGTTTGTCCAGAGTAGTTAATATGCCCTCCATAATCAAGACTAAAAATACAATAGACAACCATTAAAAGATAAAGGTAAGTCAAGGTAAGTAAATGATACTTTCAATTATTTATAAAAATTTCCTCATGTCATTTTATTTTTAAAATTTCAATTTATACTTTTCACTGCAATTTATTAGCTCAACATTGAGCATTATTACATTCTTTTTCAAATAACCATCCCATGTTACAATTGTATGACACATGATGAAATTTGAGTGGGGAATATATATACATACAATATTTTTAAACTTTATCATTTATTGATGCTTTATCTCCTATAATAACTTGTCAAGTTTCAATCTATCTGAGTGCAAGCCTTAAAGGGTGCACCAAAAAAGGGGTGGATAGACCTTAAGTGATTCAAAATATTATTGGTCCATATACATTACCTAAAAGCACTATAATTTACTTTTATCCAAATCCCTAGACAATTAAAACCCTTTTATATACTCCTCTAGGTAAATAACCTTATTAAATAGCTCCTAACTAAGCATGCACCCCTTTTATTCATTTTATTACTATGTCAGTTAGGTTGATCTTTTAAAGAATTGAGAACATGGTATGGAACTAAATCAACCTAATATACATAGTTTGATATCTAACAACTATCTTTCCTTCCTAAAAAATTAAGTCGATTGATCTTATCACCTAAATTCTTAGGAGGGTTTAGGGTCAATTGGCTATTAATACCCCCTTCAATTTAATCAAATAGAGAGTAACATTTATTTTTGAATTATTACAGCTCATAATTGTGCTAATTATATAATTGAGGAGTCATTACTTAGGGTTTTACCTTGGAAGGTGTTTAACCTTAAAATGATCTAGATTGGGGTTATCTAGATGTTAAAATGGGTATATAGAAATGAAATATCACAAGGGTGATAATTTGATCTATAATAGGATAATTAGATGCTAAACTTGAATATAAGTATACACTAATTTTATTATGCTAAGATAGTCTAAATATGGAAAGTACAACTATGATAAGTATAAACATGATAAAGAAGTGAATCAATTAGCTTGTTTTTATGTTAATGTAGTTCTAGATCTAGAATAGGTGGAAAGTAGGTGTGAAGGATATTCTAGAACAATTGTCAGATTCTAGTTTTGATTCCTCTAGCTATCTAGATAGTAACATCAATGTGGGGTGGTTTCATCAATGCTATTGTATATGATTAACACTAGTGTCTTATATGGAATATTTACTGAAATAAGATGCAACCACCTAGATGTTTTTGGATTTTACTTCACCATTACTTTGATGCATTCAGATCTGGGTCATTGATAGAGGGGTCTTTGGTTTAGCTGGTGGATGACCTATAACCAAGATCATGTTATAGTATAAAATTAGTGAATATAATCTTGGTTGAAAGTACTTGAAATATATTGAAATTGAAAGAGCAAGATTTTAGGAGCTGAGAGGATCCTCCTACAACAAATTAATGATAATGCATGAAATAACATATTTATATAATTAATAAAAGCACCAAAATGATTATATTGATTGCAGGCCACTTCAAGGGGAACCTCCTTTGAGAAAGCTCAATAATATAAATTTGTGGATGCCTCTATTGGCCTCAACACTTACTTATATACTAAGTCTAACCTAAACAATTACTACTTCCCATGAACGTGGGATAAAACAAAATGTTCATAGGATGATTTAAAAAACATATTCATCTATAACAACTAATATACTAAACAAGTAAAGAAAAGGGGTCAAAAAAGTTTTTAAAATCCCCTCCCTCTTCAAAAAAGCTATCCTTAAAGCTTTAGATGTGGGAAGTGGTGATAAAAATTGAAGAGTGGCTCCCATGTTGCATCCTCTGGTTACATTTCATGTCACTAAATTAATATATTGGTGATGGAGTGGGAGAAAAGTTGGCATGTGTTCCTATCTAAGATTTCCTCCTATTCAAAAAGGATGGATCCTTCATTATCAAGTTTTGGTAAAATAATCTACATTCTGATGTTTGTGCCAAGAACTTTCTTCAGATAAGAGATGAAATACTTGATGAACTCAAGAATAACTTATAATCAAATGACCCAGTATTTTAGAGAACCTTATATGGCCCATAGAACTTGGGAGCCAGCTTATGATTCCCTTTGAGTTTTAGGGAGGATTCCTTATATGGATATAGGGAAAGAAAAAAAATATCACCTAATTGAAAGGTGAGCTTAGAATGGTGTTGATCAAATTATTATTTCATTTTATTTTATTCCATATGAATATTGTCCCATAGGGTATTGAGGATTTGATCTTGGATTCAAAGAAGATTCAAATAAGCATGTCAACCACTTGAACTGGTGAACTATTGAGGGTGTATGAAATGAGCACTAGTGGTGCTTAACCATAGACTGCTTCATAGGGATTCATTTTAGTTAAAGTGTGTTAGGAGGTATTATACCACCATTCGATGAGAGAAAGCCACTTTTCCCATTGGTGTTGTTATTATGAGGTGAATCCATTAAGGAAAGTTTCCAAGCATTTGTTGACAATTTTAGTTTGGCCATCCATTTATGGATGATACCCAGAACTCATCTTCAGTTGGGTACCAGTGCATCAAAATAGTTTTATCCAAAAAATGGCTAGTGAAAGTTGCATCATGATCTAAGACAATGGAAGAAGGAATGCCATGAAGATGAAAAATTTAGTACAATAAAATTTGTGCCACTATGGAGGTAGTATAGGGATGGATGAGGGCACAAAAATGACTATATTTGAAGAGGTGATCAACCAAAACCAAGATCACTATCTTCCCTCTAGATTTAGGGAGACTCTCAATGAAATCCATAGAAATATCTATCCAAATCCTGGTAGGGATGGGCAAGGGTTTGAGCAACACAGGAATGAGTGTAATTTCACCCTTGTTGTATTGACAAGTATCACATTTAACCACCATTTTTTGAATTAACTTTTTCATTCCCTTACAAAAAAAGTTACAGCATGCCCACTCATAAGTTCTAATAAACCCTAAGTGCCATACAGATGGAGAAGCATGGAGTTCATAGAATATATCTTGTTGAATATCCATGCTTTAGAGAATCACCAAATGACCCTTGTATTGTATAAAAGCACCATCCTAAGAATAATGCAGTACTACAGAGGGGTTAGTGGCCAAATGTTGAATGATTTAATATAATGAAGAGTCATTAACATACCCTTATTATACAACATCTAACCAATTTAGAATAGGCATGAAAATAACTAAAAGGGAAGCTTGGTCTATAAATGTGTGAGATAGAACATCAACCACAATATTCTCCTTACCCTTCTTGTAAGTGATCTCATAGTCATAACCCATGAGTTTGTTGACCCATTTATATTGTGATGGGGAAAATTCATATTGTTCCAAGATATATTTTAGACACTGGTGATCATTTTTGATACAAAAATGATTCCCTAGTAGGTATGACTACCACTTTTATACTAAATATAAAATGGAAATAATTTCCTTCTCATAAGTAGAGAGTAATAAATTCTTGCTAGAAAGGGATTTTCTAGTGAATGCAATGGGGTGTCCATTGAGGAGAACATCACCAATTCCATTGCCACAAACATCACTCTTGATAGTGAAGGTCTTGGCAAAATATATCATAGCTAGAATAGGGGTGTGAACTAGGAATTTGATGATGAAGGGGATATTAGTATTGTGTTATTGGATAAATCAAATCAAGATCACACTAAACTAACACCTTAATGCCTAGTTACTAGGGTGAGCTTAATAGCAAAAACAAATGAAAAGCATAACTCAAAAGCAAGGAAAAATAAGAATCCTTCACCTTCCTTGGATTCTCAAAATGCTTTATTGTAGTGGCTTTCTTGGTTTGTGCTCATTAACTCTACATCAATAGAAACTTGACTACTTCCATCTCTCCTTAGCACCTTGCTTGGCTTTGGTTTTAATATCTTAGCATCATGACTTTGGCATGTGAGATATTTTTGGAATAAATTTGGCATGGTAAATTTGCATAAGTTACACTTTTTGGAATCAATTTGGCATGGTAGCTTTGCGTAAGTTAAGCTTAAAATTAATGTGGCAAGGCTTCCTATTTATAGATTTTTGCAAATGGCTAGAATCAATCTGAACCATCCATCTCAAGATTGAGATGTGTGGCCATGGATAAATCCAAATATTAAATTCATTATACAAATATCCCTATTAATATTTGGGATAGAGGGGCATTTAAGAGGCATGGGAGGCATGGATGAGGCATGGGGTGGCTTTATTTAGATATTTTATGCATTTATGGCCTAGAGATGTCTTCCTAAGAAATGATGTCACTTGATGATGTAGATATTCAATATTCATTTGTAAAAATAAGTATTCAATAAGTTTCCATGAAATTATTAATTAGGGTCTAATTTGGTTTAATTATCTCTTAAGCTTGATTAAGCACTTTATGCACAAATTACTCAAATTGATCAAAATGCCTTATTATTGGTCCAAAATTTGAATGGATTATAATTGGAAGTCAATGTTAGATGAATTGGATCCATTATCCCATTTAGAATGTTACCAACACCAAATAACAATGGCACATGTCTTGTGTAATAGATTTTACAAAAAAGAACAATCTAGAGCACCTAGGTGCAAAATTAGCATTTTGACTAGGAATGATTTGATCAAAGTTAGCTAGACCATAAATTGTACTACCCCATTTAGGGATACCCTAGCCAAAATCAAAACTTGAATATATTAGGTTCAAATATTTTAATGTGCTTTAGTGATTTTAGGCCAAATTGTGCATTTGTTAGAAATTGGTCAAAATCCTAGTTGGAGGTTATCGATGGCCAGATTTAGGTGTCTACAATTTACCCCTATTTGGGAAGATGTTAAAAACTATAGATAAAGTAATGTATTCTCAAATAATGAGAGATGGAATATATGCCAAAAATAATATGATGATTGAAGTAACAATCTCCAAATGGTGTTTGGGAAGCTTATGATGATGCCCTCTCAAGGGAGTGGCCATCACATTTGTTAATGGATAGTCCCTTGAAAAGAATCAAGAAGAAAAATGTGGAATTAACTCATGGGTGAGATTAATCCAAATGATAAAATAATTGCATGAATTGATGTAAAAATGATACTAATTTTCCCAAAGGTGGTTATAATCAGGAATAAAGGTCAAAAATAATGATTTTCCCATAAGCAGTTATAATCATTAAGATGACCTGGATTGGATAAAGATGATGGTGCCCCAGTTAGGGATGATTATCAAGCATGACTCTAGGATATAAAATAGAATATAGATTAAATATGAGTGGGTGGAAAGTGAGGAAATAGATGAAAAGGATAATAAGATTGATAATTAGAAATGATTCAGTTGTACTTGCCAAGAAGGAGATGCTCATCCTTATTAGCATTGATACAACTAGAATGGGAAATGGGTTGATCCGATCAAGATGGGTGGGAGGATTTACCAAGGTGACAAGGAGAAAATTTTGTGGCTCCATTGATTTTAGACCTTCTTAAATCTAATTTTTGTTGTAGCACATGATGGTATGTATCATGATAGAACACCATGAAGACTATCCTAAAATATGCATAAAGACTAACTCTCAATCCAATAAACACTTGAAAATAATGCACCAATGATAAAAACCATGATGAAAATGTTGACATATGAATATGGATGGATTCAAGAATAATGTGCACAAGGAATCACCCAATGAACACATATATACTAAGTCAAGGCAACAATGCTGAAAGCAAACAAATAGGCAAATAAATAATAGAAAAACAAATAAAAAATAAATAATTTGAAATAAATAAACCAAATATAAATCCCAAAAACAAAAGTAAAAGAAAGCATCCTAACAATGACTTTGTCACAGTAGGGTAGATCAAGGATAACTAACTAATCTTAGATAGGACAAATGTTTTTGGTATTTTGAGGTATCTCAACTCATTAGAGAATGATGAGATACCTACATAAAAAATGGTGAGAGTGTTTGGCTTAGGTTTCTCATAAAATGGTGAGCGTTTATAGAAAGGGGGACTGAGGTGACCTCAATATGAATTGATCATGGCCTACATAATCCTAAAATGACCTCAAGTCATAGTAATTTTATCCACACAAAAGGTAGGAAAAAATAAACTAGGTCCCAATAAGTTCTTGAATCTAGCAAATGACCAGTCAAATGAAAATAATGATGGAAAGGTGATTTGGCAATGCATGACAAACAAATGTTTCCCCTAGTTTTCCTATAGGTAGTTATAACTAGGATATAATGACATAGGTCAATGATACTAATTTTCCCATATGTAGTTATAATTAATAGCAAGACTAGTGAGACACTAATTTGCCCATAGGAAATTATAATTAGGCTTACATAAACAAACATGATAGGATGTAAAAATGAAAGATATCTTTCTAGATCAATTGTCACACTACTTTCATAGACTATCATTGTATATATAGATTTGATAAGAGTTAAGACTTGATCAGAATCCTCTCAAAAAAAGTGCATGAAGAACCAAATGAACCAAGATCAAAATAGGATTGGGAAAAATAAGCTTTGGTCTAGATAAGAATGAAATGATAGGATGCCATGTTCTTATTAAGGATAATGATAGATTGGTAGGATGGTAGAATGATAAATTAGGATGTTGAGAGGGTTTCCCCCAAGTGATGGGGTGAATGGCTGGGTATATAACAATAACAAATTGGATATGTAACAATAAAAATGACATGTCAATGAAATATTATGATACATGTTTTGGCATAGGAAATTATAATTAGGCTTACATAAACAAACTTGATAGGATGGGAAAATGAAAGATATCTTTCTAGATCAATTGTCACACTGCTTTCATAGAATATCATTGTAAATATAGATTTGATAAGAGTTAAAACTTGATCAGAATCCTCTCACAAAAGGTGCATGAAGAACAAAATGAACCAAGATAAAAATAGGATTGGGTAGGATGACTTAAAAATAAGATTTGGTCTAGATAAGAATGGAATGATAGGATGCCATGGTCTTATTAAGGATAATGATAGATTGGTAGGATAGTAGAATGATAAATAAGGATGTTGAGAGGGTTTCCCGTAAGTGATGGGGTGAATGGATGGGTATATAACAATGACAAATAGGATATGTAACAATAACAATGACATGTCAATGAAATGGTATGATACATGTTTTTGGCCTTGGTATGATAAATGACATATGATTTTATTATTCCTATTGAGATGGAGATGCATGTCCTAATCAACAAATGATACAAATAAAATACTTGATCATGTTAATTTCTAGCCCACACCTCATCTGAATAGTTTATCTATCAAGAATGGCCTATAGATTTGGTTGTCAAAAATGCTTTTATGATTTTCATTGGTCATTGAGTTTGATTCCTTCAAACATTGAGATAAGGTATCTTTGTAGCTTTTGTAAAGGAAAGTATAGCCATGGATGGTAAATAAGGATAAAAGTTGGATGATAGGTTTGATTTTGAAATGGAATGGTTGATGATAATGGAATGTGTAATGGCGGGGAAATAAATGAATATTGATAATTTTAGTCACACTTAATGTTGTTGATGCTAGATTCAACATAAATTTGGTTGTGGTAGGGTTGAAGACTTGTTATCTCAATAGGACCACTAAATTTTGTTGTTGTTTGATCTTAAGAGTATCTACCATTTGATTAAGCTATAAAAAGGAATCTATTTTGATTTGATCTTTGATTTTGTCTTCATCTAGTAGTGAAGAAATTTTGTGCTCAACTATCAGTGCCTCGATGAGGTTTTCACCAATGAAGTTATCTTGATTGTTCCATAATGCCTTTGTGAAGGTTTCACTAAGGACCATTGAATTTTGACTTTTATTGTCTTCTAGCACTTCTAAAAAAGTTTCACTAAAAGATTATAAGTTTGAACTTTGCATGTCCCCTAGTGCCTTTGAAAAGGTTTCACTAGGAATATGTTCTTATGCTATATGTATTTGGTCTTGGCCTCCTTGATCTTCTTAAACTACTATGTCACCATGGATGCAGTTCAATAAAGTGTGATTCTATTGGTCCTGATTGACACTTCTGGGAAATAGAATGTCAATAATATAGATATTTGGGTTGATGGTAATGGCCTATGGAATCGTAATGGAATGGGGAGAGGCTACATAATCCTTGTAGAAGATACTAGGATACCTTGTGTCAAAGCTGAATTACTCATACTAAAAAACCATAGAAGGATCACAAATGTATTCAAAGTGATTTGCAAGGCATGCATAAACAATGTTGTAATAGTCATGAACATATTCTATATCTAAATATGATTCCAAGTCACTAGACTTTGAATCTAATGTTGAGACTAATGTTGATTTTGATTTTAATGCTAAATATGATCTTGATTTAATAATAGAACCTAAATCTAATTTTGATTCTTCATGTGATGGGTACTTAGTTACAAGGATGTCTTGTTGAATGTTTGGTATTAGATAAGTAATGGCCTATGATGGCATGGTGGGCTCCACAAAAATAGGTTTATCAAAGTGAAACTCCTCAAAAATGAGAAAAAGGTCAAGAGACAACTCCTCAAAGATTGGTTTGTCAATAAGAGCCTATTTAAAAATAGGCATATGGTCAAGGTAATGATTTTACCAAAGGTGATTATAATCATTAAGAAGTAACTCAAAAATACTAGCTCATTAGAGTGAGACTCCTCAACAATAGGTATAAGATTGAAAGGTAATTCATCACAAGTTGACTTATCACAAATGGTTGGTTCAACAAAAAACATCTTAGATTGGTTGGTTATTTTGGACTTCATTTCCAATGAGTTAGAAAATACTAGTTTTGAACATATATTGGTCTTTGAATGATTGGATTAGTTGAGGTTTGGATGGGATTGGTAATGGACAAGGAATGGCTTATGGTTGGATAATGGTAGGGCATTGGGGAGCATGATTGCTCACATGAGCTAAAGGATAAAGTCCTAAAATAGTAATGACAGGGTGGCATGGAGCATGATTTCTCACATAAACCAAAAGATGAGGTCTTGGAATGATAATGGGGAATGGTGGAACTTGATTACTCACACAAACCAATGCATCTAAGTCCTCATAAATGATACCATCCTAATCTTGAGTTGGATCATAAGCTAGTTTTTGACTATGTTTTGTGTAGTGATTATCATAAAAATGGTGTGGATTCATATCCCAAACAACATTATTCATAGTTAGTTCTTCAAATTCCTCCTCATAAACCATAACATCCTAATTGCTAATTTGATTTGGATATTGTGGTTTTTGACTATGTTCCCCATATGGAGTATTGTAGTGAGAATAATAAAACTCCTTAGAAAATATTTATCTATAGGGGTTCCTAGTGGGATTCTATGTGGTCATTCTATCATAATTTAGATTGTACGTGACTCCACCATAAGTGTAGCTAGACATATCTGCATAAATGACAAAAGTTTTGAAACAAAAAGGCTTAGAGATTTGTAAACTCTAAAAATCTATGTCTAAAAGACAAATGTTTCAAACTTGGTCTAACTTGGTTGAAGGTGGAATTATATGTCAAATGTGGTCTAAAAATGGAGCTATATCTCCAAAACTATTTGTGCTAAGACTTGGAATAAAATAGGCTAACATCAAATGTCTAATGTCAAATGTCATATGCACAAAAGGTCAAGCATCTGAATAAAAACCAACATGTTAAAGGTCTAGGTTAAAGTGTTCGAAACAAGGTCTAAACTAGGAAAGGGAAAAGAGTCATTAGGTCTTTTTTCCAAATATAGAGTCAAAATCTAAGCTTAAATAGGCTATGTTAGGACTTTTGGCCAAACGATGTCAAAAACTAGACTTGAAACAAAGGCATGATGTGATGTGATTTAATTTAACAAGTTTGGAAACAATTTTGACATAGACCTAGCAAATAGAATAAAATATAAACATGATCAATTGGCATAAGGCATGATGTAAAAGGCTCTTAGAGAAAGGCTATGTTCTCACAAATAAAGACACAAACAATGATGAGGATAGACATTGAACAAACAAACCATCAATAGTGTTCAAATTTGGGTAATCAATTAACCAAAGTTATGTAACTTAAAAGAGAAACATATGTGTATCAACCCCATTAATTGAGGCCTAAATAGAAATCAATCAATGTTTGAATCCAAACTTATCAATATTAATTAAAAAATCAATGTTGAAAACTAGGATTTGACCAAACAAGCTAGACAAGATTGGACAACATGATGGTGCATAAACAAGGTCTAAATGGTTGATGTAAAACAGTTTGAAAAAAATAGTTTTTATACAATCATAAATAAGTCATAAAAAAATTGAGTAGCCTAATGGAATAAGCATGCTTGAATGATGTGGTCAATGTTATTTTTCAAAAGACTCAAAAGCAAAAATGGTTTGACATGATTTGGGCAACATAATGCTACCATTCTCGACTCAAAATTTTGTAGTGCATAGACTCAAATTTCAAGTGTTTAACATAAAATGAATTGAGTCTATCAAGTGGTGATACTAATCATGAGTCTTAAACGACCTTCAACCCAAATTGAAAATTAAACCTAAGTTCCCTCAAGTTCAGTGCAAATGGAAAATCCAATTAACACATCAACCCTATGAACTTATGAATGTGCAATTTTGAATTTAGATTATAAATGAAGGACTTAGACAAACTTTGGCAAAGGTCTACACTCAATTGATTAGCATAACTGTGCCAAAGTGGATGATATGACTCCAAGTTTTGATGAAATTTGAATAAGGCAAATTGATGATTCATGCGGGTAATACAACACCTCTTTATTCAAAGGAAAATGAGGACTATGTGTTTTTGTTTGTATCATTTAGTCACACCAAGTTTTGACTCCATACAAAAATTTAATCTAGGACAAAACAAACTAACTAATCTCTCTTAGATTCTAAATTGACAAGGTTTCTTGGTATTGTTGGAATCCATCAATATACGTCATTTGAGAAGATTTTAAGTGTTCATCCAAAAGTAAATGTGCATTATATAGTAGGGTTTTTACACCCCCCTTCTCTCAAATGATAGTACTATGACATGGACCTTAAGGCACACCTTGCACCAACAATACTTCCATGATAAGTGGAGATTTCTATAAGATATATAATTTTCCAAATTTCTCTATGGGAATCAATTGCACAATGAATTTCACATCAAATTATGCAAAAGAACTCAACACTTAGCTTGTTGAAAAAAGGTCTAGTCCTTTTTGCACTAGGAATTTAGTTTATCGATGGCCAAATTTAGGTGTCTACAAGGGGTAGTACACATAAATTGTTTTAATTTTTAAAATACATGCTCAAAAATTTGTGTCTATGTAAAAGCATCCTTTTTCAACATAGATATCAATAGAGCCACAATCTTCTTTTAATCCTTGATAAACTTACGATAGTATCTAGTTAATCCCAAAAAACCATAAAGGCTCTTGAGTATTTGAGGATGAGGCCAATTTGTCATGGTATCTAATTTTTTGGGATCCACTTGAACCCCTTGGGATGAAAAATTGTGCCCAATATACTCCACTTCATCCTAGACAAAATTACATTTAGAATATTTTGCATAGAGATGATGATCAAAGAGAAGTTGTAGTGTGAGCTCTAGATGTTAGAGATGCTCAGACTATGTTTTACTATAGATGAGGATATCATTCAAAAAGATTAGAATGAATTTCCATAGGTAGGGCTGAAATATTTTACTCATCAATGCCTAGAATGTTGAAGGATCATTAACGAGGCCAAAGGGCATGACTAGAAACTCATAGTGGCCATCATGCGTGTGAAAAGCTATCTTAGGGATATCATCCTAATGAACCCAAATTTAGTGATATCTAGAGTGGAGATCCAACTTGAAAAAAAAAGAGAGTACCATGAAGCTCATCAATAATAGGAATCAAGAACTTATCCTTGATTGTGATGTGATTAAGTGCATGGTAATCCATATAGAGGTGCCATGACCCATCTTTTTTCTAGATAAGGGTAATTAGGGAATAATATGAGTTGGTACTAGGTTGAATAATACCTTGATTTAGTAATTCCTGAATGAGCATCTTGATCTCAATCTTTTACTAAAATAGTTAGCGATAAGGCCTAATGTTGGGAGGAACACTTCTATGAAGGTGGAAATCTCACTGGTTCAACAAAGACACCTGTATACCTATACAAAATGGTTTGTATATCAAAAGGTGTAGTGGAGAACATTGATGGTTACATTTTAATGAAATAGAGCTAGGCAATGACATTGTGTGAATTATTATTAAGAATATTTTCTATGTAATGTGAACTTATGATGCTAAGAGACCCTAATTATAAGCTTTTCAATATGTTTTTTTGCCATTTGTTTGAAAACTACATCCAAATTTTAGAAAAATATCATAAGATGGGTCTAAGTGTATGTAAACATTAGGCTCCTAAAACAACATCACAACTAATTAAGGGTAAGGCAAACATGTCAGAGCATAAGTTATAATATTCAACATAGATACACACATTATGACACCTCCCTTTTCAAGGTAATGTTTCCCCATTGGTAATCATGACTTTAAAGTTGGAGAAAAGATGGATAAAACAATCAACTTATTTGGAAATCAAAGGGTCAATAAAGTTATGGGTACTACCTGAATCAATGAGTATTATGAGAAGGAACTTCTTGAAGTAACCTCTAACATATATGGTTTGTGGGGTGGTGAATTTTGCTAAAACATGGAGAGAGATCTCTGGTTGATCTTCGTAAGAAGTAGGTTCCATAATCAATAGAGCTTATTCCAAATTATCTGCTATATCTTGAACATCTTTGAAAACTTTAGTTTCGGGTAGAGAATCCACATCTAGTAGGTATAGGTTTTGCTCTACACATCGATGTCCTTAAGTGAATCTATCATCACAATTATAACATAATCCCTTTTCTCTATGGTCTCACACCTCTACTTTAGTTAAATGCTTAATAAGAGTGATTCTAGGGGTTGACATTATTTGAGATCATTATGGAGTTATATTTCTGAATGGAAAAAAATTGGATTTGAATCATTACTGAGCTATGATATTTTCCTATACCAACTTAGCCAACCCTAGGGCTTCCATCATTGTGTTGGGCTGAAACATTTTGACCTTCGAGTGTATCACATCTTCCAGTCCACTAAAAAAGTAACTCCTGAAGAATTCATTAGACAATCCCTTTGTGTGATTGGCTAGTTTTTCAAATTTTATTTGATATTCTATGATGGTTCTTATTTGACAAAGTTTAGTGAGTGATTTAGTGAAGTCATAAAAATCACTAAGGTCAAACCATTCACAAAATTAGGGTGTAAAAATTGGTCCATACGGGATCATCATGAGCCTTGATATACCGATGATACCATTAAAGGGCCTCACGTTCCAAGTGAAAGGATGCAAGTGGGACATTGTTAACATCAAAATTATTATGCATATTAAAATATTATTCTACCTGATGATCCATCCAGTCAAATTTACACCATTGAATTGAGGAAAATTAAGCTTCAAACCATGAAAATTGCTGGAAGAAAAAAACCCAGTGTGTGAAGAAGACTTTGGATGCCATCTACTATTCATAGTGGTATGTTAAAGACTGAGGTTGAGAATTTTTTCATTAAGATCTTTGATATGGGTCTTGAGGGTAAAAATTTCATCCTCCATGTTTTTTTTCCTATTTAGGTTACTACCATAACCAAAATAAGATATTTTTTTTGGAATGGGTAGGAAAACTAGAGTTAAGACACATTTAGTAAGGGAATGTTTTCATTTGGGTGAAAATGAAATGGGTAAAGGTAATTTTACTATTTTTTTGCATAGTGGGAGTATGATTGATGAAGGTGAGGATAATTTTAGGAGCGGAAATGAAAAAAATAAAAAATTTATCAAAGAGGGTCAAATGAATAGATTAGGGAGGTAAACACTGTGGAAATTCTTTGAGGCAAATGGACAAAAATAGAAGTAATGGCAAAACCCAAAAAATGGGTAAATTGAGATTTTCAAGAATTAGGATTGGAATTGAGATATGGGACCTCAAGGAATAAAATGTGGGGATTGGAATATCAAGTGTCCAAATAAAATTTTAGGATAAATGGGGCTAAAGATGAATAGATATGGCAAAAAAATGAAAAAAAAAATTACTCTTTTTTTAGTTACTATGTTCTGTAAGACAAGTCTACTAGGAATATGCTGAAACTGATATGACAAGTTTGCATATTTGATATGGTAGTTTTCTAACACTCTACTAGTAATATGCTAAAAATGGTATAAAAAGTCTACCAATACTCTATTGAAAATATGATATGATATTCTACTGGTAATATGCTAAAATTGGTCTGACAAGTTTAAAGATCTAATATGGCAAGTTTTTTGATACCCATGGTAATATTTTGAAACTAATAGAAATGGGATCCAAATTTTAATGGCCACCTAAGGGTTTAAACATATCACTCTAGCCACCAATGTCATCTAAGTGAGTATCACTCTCCAATATTTTTTTGGCCATAGATTTTTCTCTCAATGACAATTTTTGGTTTTCCTCATAGATGGGAACTACTCAATAGGGAAGGGGCCATTTCCCATTTCACTAGTTGGTCCTATCAATGGGCTAGCTACTTTGGGGTTCTTGTGGTACTCCTCTCAATGAGTTTTAAGGCTTTCACCCAAGTAGTTCTCACATTTATGTGGTTAGGTTTTTACCTTGATCTGATTTAAATTATTGTGATATAAATAATTACTTAAATTAATTATGTAATATAACAAAATTAAGACTTTATAAAAAATTACTTATATGGATTATATAGCAAAACATAGTTAAGAATTTTTGAAGGAAAAAAATTTTGGCCTTGGAAAGTGCTCTAATACCAGATGAGAGGATCCTCCTGCAACAAACTAATGATAACGCATGAAATAACAAATTTATATAATTAATAAAAGCACTAAAATTATTATAATGATCATAGACCACTTCGAGGGGGAAACCTCCTTTGAGCAAGCTCAATACAATAAATTTTTGGATGCCTCTATTGGCTTCAACACTTACTTATATACTAAGTCTAACCTAAGTAACTACTACTTCCCATTAATGTGGGATAAAATAAAATGCTCACATGATGACTTACAAAGCATATGCATTCATAGAAACTAATATACTAACAAAGTAAAGAGAAGGGGTCACATAGGTTCCTAACAGGAGCACACTTATGTGTTGATATAATTGTCTTACCTATTGAAAATTTGTTTTTAAAAATATGTATCATTATAAGGCTCTAAAACTAAGATTAGGATAAATATAGATAAATCTTTAGAGAGAGAGAGAGAGAGAGAGAGAGAGAGAGAGAGAGAGAGAGAGAGAGAGAGAGAGAGAGAGAGAGAGAGAGAGAGAGAGAGAGAGGCAAATGCCCACAAATTTGGAGCAAAAGTGAGTTGACACCTAGTAGTTGAGATTAGCTCAACCATGCAACTCAATGATACTTATAACCTAATGAGACTAGATCAAGCCCAACTTGAAAATTTGGAAAGATTAGGTTATTTGATCACCTCAACTATAAAAAAAATGTGAACCAACTATTTCAATAGATTTGTTTAATAATTTTTTTTAAAAGTCCATGGGGTATCAATATAAAAAGTCTATGATATGTTAATATTCCATAACAGAGCTTTAGAATCCAAAACTAATTTGTATTTTATAATATTAGGCATATGTTTCATAGCATTTGCATCTTAGCTATGTATCATGCTAAAACTATGTATAAAAATAGTACCAATATATAGAATTATGCCACAACTATGTTCTAAATCATACAACAGTGTACTTTGTCCAATTTGGATAACTATATAAGTGTGGAGAACATGCTTCCAAAGCATTCCCCCACTATAGATTGAGGAATACAAAAATTGATATAATTACCAATATGGAGGACATGTTTACATAACATGGCCCTACTGTAATCATGAGATGTTGAATACTGAATAGGTTTGGAGAACATGCTTCCAAAGCTTGTCCCCATTGAATCTAGGACTTATTTAAGCACCATATACTAAAATACTATGGAGAACATGCTTCCAATGCATACTCCCACTAAATTTGTAGACTTTTCCAAGTGTGGAGAAAATGTCTTTTTGACATTCCCTCACTAATATGCCCCACTTTTGAGGTGAGGGAAAGATATGAGCTGGTAGTTGGCTCACCTCAAAAGGATAAGACAATTCTATAATCTATGAATGTAACCATGTAGTATATAAAATGAATATGTCTAGGTAGATGTGTCATTGAAACACATAGAACCAATATGTTCATGTCTAAGATTAAGATACATGATAAAGATAATGAAAAAATCTAGATAATAATAATATAATCTCTGAAAGAGTTAAGAATACTCTTCAACCAATATCTCTCTAATAAGCCATTACTACATCCATGGAAGCTTCACCATACACATATATAGAATAAACTAAATGTATTCTATTCTATATTAAATATTTTATAATAGATATGTATAAATAAGTAAAAAATATGAGAATTCTAACCATCCCATGTATATGGGACTGAATTCCCCAATATAGGTGGAAGTAAGGCATAAACCCATCATCCTCATGAATGTGGGATAAACATCTCTAAAGTAAATAACACTTAAGTAAGTTAAAGGGTAGGAAAGTAATATCCTACACCAACACCCCCCTTAAGAATAATTTATGTGGGTATTAAAAAGGATGTAGTGTGAAGCCACATGTCCCTATAGACACCAATCCATCTTACTAGAGTACATAGATGTCGAGTCACTATAACCACCAAATTAAAGTAATAATTATGATAAATATGATGATCACTGAATATGAACACTACACTCTTGAATACTGGTTAGAGTGATAAACCCAAGGAAGTATTACCTGAACACCTTTAAACAAGATGGTGAGAAGTAAACATAAAGACTAGAGGGGTTGCCACACTAGTATCACTAGTGGGGTTACCACAATAGTGTCACTATAAGAATCACCAAGAAGGCCATGAAGTCAAGTAAAAACTCCTCATATGGGTTCCAAAAAATAAAGTTCTTAAATAAAATACCCATGTACAAAGGAGGAATCCAAAAAACACTTTAAAAAGTGTAAAATATACATATAACTCTCATATAGTGGATAAAAGAGAGAAAAAATCTAGGAAAAACTTCCCCATAAAAGAGAGAAAAGAAGAAGAGAGAGGTAGAAATATCTTCAAAGATGATAATGAAATAGTTTGCACTCTAAGTACTCAAAAGTTAGAAAGGAACTCAATCTACATGACTGGTTTGAATCCACTACTCAATCACAAAAACAACTGATTCTAGGCTTCACTAGAATAGCTTCAATTAAGAAGACTGTTAGTGGTGACAAAAATATAAAAGAGTACTTCATGTGTAAGGAACACTCAACACCTAAGAAGCAAAATCTACACCACACCCCCCATACTACTGACTAGGTAGAGTGATGACAAAATAATTATATGTATAGCCCCCTATAATGGGTGGAGTGGATAAAAAAGGTTTACATGAGTGGTTTGAATCTGCTCCTCAAACACCAAACAAGATGACACTGTATACACCAAAATAGATCCATATGCTAGGAGAGACTGTTAACCATAAAAAATGGTGTCGAAAATATAGACAAGATCTCTCAAAGATGATGGCCCATGGTGGTGATGAAAGAGACAAGCAAATAAAGAAGTAAAAAGGTGCCCATAATAAATCAGATAAACACATGAAGGTAAATAAGACTAAATTATCAAACCCCCCATGATACTTTATAACTTAGTGTGAGTATAATATATCCCATAAAACACCAAATGAAAGTAAGGAAGACACTAGGCTTTACTAGAATAGTTATAAATAAGGAGTCTATCAACCTGTTGAAAAAAGTCCATCATAAATCATGATAGATGATCCAAAAATAAGGGAATGAAAAATTGTCTCCATAGAAAAAGGCAAGACACTAAAAAAGGGGCCTTGATGGAGACATGACACAAACTACAAGTGTGTCAAAGTGTATGCTACTAAAAAATGACAACCTATAAAGCACATGCAAAGGGACATCAGACTCATCTAAAAACATGTCTAAGATAATGAAAAGTGCAATAATGGCATAAGCAGTACAATATGGGCCAAGAAAGAGCGATTTGGGCTAAATTTCATGAAAATAGGACATCGGTCACAGTAAAAAATGCATTCAAAATTATAATAAGAGAAAAATCAAAGGAGAAAAAAAGAGTTTTGTTTGCTTGTGAGAGGGTCTGGGCTTGTGCCAAACTAGACCTCACCCACCAGTCTTTGACAAATGAGATGGAATAAATGTAAAAAATGATAATAAATTAACTCCTTTTGCAATATATTTTTCCACATTATAATAAATTATTTTTGTAAAAAAAAAATAATAAAATTATTTCTTTTAAAGGAAAGGCCCCCCACATGATTATCTTCCACCTTGAAAATATCCCTCACCACTCATAAATGTCCCACACCTAGGAGAATAATCCACCTGCACTAGAATAATTACCCTCTTTTACAAATTGAAAACCCCACCATAAAATATTTAGCCCCACAAAAAATATTTATTTGCCAACAATTTGATTATCGAACCCACTAAATACATAACTGACAAAACTTATATGAAGGTTTCAAAATCTATGTTATTTATAAAGAAATGAAATAAAACCTTAAAATAAAGTAGTTGGTGGTGGGTGAATTGGAAATAACGAATGACAAAGAGGCCGTTGGAATGGGTAGTAATTGTTTGATCAGTGAGATAGTGCTTAGATGAAGCCCATACAGTGAAGGATTGGTAATTGATAATTTTAGCCATATGAAGGGATGATGCAAGTGACCACTGATGGAGTGTAGATAGGTGCCTTGGGATTTTTTATTGGCAACAATGTTGGAAACCAATCAATGAAGGAAAGTCATCAGGCCAAGTATCTCATTAAAACACTAAACTAAATCAAAGCAAAGGAATAACATCATTCCACACCTTCTTAGTTCTTCCCATCACCATGAAAGGCTTAGATATAATGACAAGATGTCAAAAAAATAGAGAACCTTAATGCAAAATCAATTTGAAGAACTCTAATGGTTTAGAAATGAGTTCTAGTAAAATAACTATACTTCTACCTCAATGTGAAGTCAATGCCAATAAAAAATTACAGATGCATAGTACCATTATATGGTGATGGACTAACATGTAATGTAGTTTTTATAAATAATGGTTGCATTTAGTTCACATTGATAGTCATATTGGTAGTCCAAATGATGAGATGACTTGGGTTTGAGACACAATAGAAGCATGTTGTGAGAAATTTCAAGAGCATGAAATATTAGAAAATAACTAAAATACCAGATGGTAGATATCTGAAAAAAATTGAATAATAAATACAAATCCTCATACATATCTAGAAACATTAAAAAATACACACAAATATTTCAAACCTAGATGGTCAGGGCAAAAGGTGAAAAATAATGGTGAGACTAGGTGTTAGAGAGGAAGCATGCACGTCGGTGAGTGAAGGACCCACCAAATAGTGATATTAAAGTCTTCAAGATGCCATGTAATGGTCTGGTCATGTGGAGAGGTTAGGAGAGAAAAAGTCTTGACTCTTTCAAATGGAGCTCCTTGTCTATCTAGCAGTTGCAAACAACATGCAAAAACAAATGCAATTCTGATGTCCAAATTTTAGATTATTTTGAATGTGGCCTACATTAAGTATTTGGAAACCATGAACTAAAAATAATGGGGTTTTGGTAGATCAATTTGATTTCATTACCAATAATGCATCTTTAAGTGCTTCAATCAATGCTAAATCACATTAAGCCAAAAAATAAATTTTGGCAATTGACAAGTAAAAGAAACTTTTTTAGATATTGAGAATGCAATGGAGAGCTGTACGACCATGCTCAAAAAAATAAAAATATAGGTTTAAAATACATATTGAGCAATGTTTCTTTGGAGATAGCTTTGATACTATTGATTATTTAAAATTGTGCTTTGTAATAAATGCCAATAATGGGAAGTTTCAAGATGTGGGACTTGCGACTTGAAACAACCTCCAAATTTTAGAGAAGCTAGTTCTTTAAATCAAGTGTATTCTAGGAAAAGGGACAGGAATTTTAACAGAAACACAAATGCAAGAAAGAAAATCTAACTATGGCGATGTCCTTGAATGTAATTCGACCTTAATCCTGAGCACAGTGAAACTATATGTAGGATTCATTTACATTTAAGAGCAAATAAGTGCATGATTAATGTAAAATATGGAAGCAATAGAAACAGAGGCTCACAGCATAGACTACTTTTGCAACGATATAGAAAATGTCAACAAAGGCATAGGGTTCAATATTCTTATTTGAATTTTACAGTCACATAAGAGGCACATAAACACGCACAATTATATAACTTTTCAACTCAAGAAAATGAGACAAAAGCAAATGACATTCCTAATAACAGATGTAGAAAGTCTAAACTCTTGACAACACAACCTAGACTACTTTTACAATAACACAAAAAATATCAACAAAGGCATAGGATTCAATCTTCTCATTAATCTTCTAGTCACATAAAAGGCACAGAAACATGCACAATTACATAAACCTTCCAACTTAAGAAGATAGAATAAAAGCATATGATATTCCTAGTCACAGCTCTAGAAAGTCTAAACTCTTAACAATAATTCTCTTAGAAACTTCTCTCTTGGTATCTCCTTTTTGGTGATCTCTGCACCCTTATTTATAGCCTTGGATTAACTCTGGATTGTTTGCTTGTTCCTAATCTAATAACCCAACTGAAATCTAACCGAACTGGAAGTGTCTAACAAAAGATATTTTATAGATTCTGAAATGCTTTGTCTTTTGCCAATTCATTGGCTGAAACAGATTGTAGGACACTCCCTTCTCTTAAATGCTAGGTAACACTTAGCCAATTTCTTGAAAAAATTCTTATTACTCTAGGAGACACTAAAAGATGACACTTGGCGTGTTCCACTGCTCCTATTGAAGACATGCAACACTTTCCACGTAACTTATACTCTTTTGTGTCTTTGCTCAGGAGTGTTCCACCTTTGACACTTGTCACAATCTGCTTCCTCAAAACTTCAACAGCTTAAAAGAAAATAAGACCCACATCATTTCTTACCCGAGTAACTTTTAAAAGGGACACAAGGATAGGTGTCAATCTCCGCTGCATCATTAAAAGACACATGGCAATCTCCACTTTACTTATCTAGGGTTACGTGGTAGTCTCTACTTCTTTTAGCTACCTTTTTAGAAACCTATGGAAGATGACACATGGCTATCTCTACTTTAGTCTATTTATACCATAGAAACACATAGGTCTCATTTCATATTTACACGGACAGTGACACCTTGTGGCTTCTGCTTACTTTAGAAACAACACTTAAGATCCACCATGGTCTGTGCTATATCAGTAAAGCAAAAATGAAGACAATTTAGATCACAACACGTGGTGGCTTCCACTTTCTTATGCTGAGGTATGTGGCATCTTTCATCACTTTTAGAAAAGCAAAATTGAAACCTTCCATGACTGCCACTTGGCACTTTTCGCTTGATCCTAATACTTAGCTTGTTAAAACCTTTTGCTGAAAAGAGATGAAACACCGGTGCCGATATGAAACATGGATGCTAACACTTGGTGCATTCCACTGAGTCACTATGAGATACATGGCACATTCTGACCAACTCTTAGAAAATATGAAAGGTACCTTGGATGACGAAACTTGGTAGCTTCCGCTTGACCTCAACACTTAGAGAAAAATGAATCAAAAGGAAATTAGAGCCCACTCTCTATTTTAAAACTTCACCGTCTCAAACCAAATTATGTAGGGACAACGATCTAGATCATGCACTACTAAAAATCAAAATGAAACGTAGAGTATTTTTTACTCTACAGTTATTGGTGACCCTAAGGACTTTTGAGGCTACTTGAAAAGAATCTACAACTCCCGCATGATCTAAAATCACTAGAAAACACAGTTTTAACTAAAATGTTTCAAATAGATTATATTTACAAGAATCTCTTCAGGTTCACCTTCCATTGTTTCTAGTTTAAATGAATTTTGCTATTTACATGCCCAAATTTTATAAGGGCTAGTCCATAATGCTTCAAACTTAGTGTGTTGACCTGGTTTGGCAGCTCTTGCATCCCATTTCAAAACAATTGAGCTTGTTTCAAAATGGGGATTTGAAGTCCTTTTATCAAAAGAGTCTTTAACTATTTTCTAATGCTTTATCAATGAATCATGTGATACATTTCTCTTTTCTTGTGCTTCTAGAAGTTTTACTAATCTGACCTGCATGGGGCCATTTTCTTCAATTTCAATCTATTTGATTAGCTGGAGAGCAGGAGTCTCCAAGCTCAGGGGAATTATAGTAGGTTTCCCATATACTAATTCATATGGGGACATTTTGATCACCTATTTAGGTGTAATTCTATCAGCCCATAGTGCTAAATTAAGCACTTTATGCCATTCCTTGTGATGATCAGCCCCTATTCTTTTGATGAGTCTAATCAGGGTCTTATTAGTTGATTCTGCCAAACCATTACCCTGAGGGTAATAATTAGAAGAAGTTTTTAGATATATTCCATGCTTTAATGCAAAGTCAGATACTTTGGACCCTAAAAATGCTTTAGCATTATCTAAAATTATGGTGCGAGGAGCCCCAAAACGAGTTGTGATACTCCCTAGAAAATCTAGGATCACATTTTTTGTTACTTCCTTGAGCGGCACTACCTCGGTCCATCTGGTGAAATAATCTGTGGCTGTTAAGATCCATTTGTGACCCATACTAGATACTAGATTTATCATTCCAATGAAGTAAGGACTCCATTGAGCAAAAGGTTCATCCACAATTATAGGACTAAGAGGCATTGTTGCATTCCTTCTCATTCCCACATAATATTGACGAGATTGACATTTTTTAACCAGCTAATAACAATCTATAAATAAAGTAGGCCATAAATAAATTACTTCACTTATTTTTATAGCTATGGTTTTTACAGAAAAATATCCACTTGATACTCCATAATACATTTCATGTAGTATTTTCTTAGCCTCATCCTCTTCTACACATCTTAACAATTTGCCATCAAAATTTCTTCTGAAAAGAACCTGTTCAATTAAAACAAAATGAACTCCTTGCATATTATAGTATCTTCTCTTATTTTGAGGGAGTTATCTTGGGTAAATCCCATTTTTCATAAAATGAATCCTGTTTGTAACCCAAGATTCCTGATCAACTTCTTGTATCCTCAATACAATTTCTTCTTCTGTTCCTGAATTTGTCTCTTCAAGTATCATCTTTTCAAGCTCTTGAGTCATATATTGACACAAACCCCTACCTCTAACTAATTTAGTGGGTTTGACTTCTACATCATATTCAAAGATCTTAGTTATCCAATTTGCTCTTTTTTCAGTAATTTCCCCCTCCATGATGTATTCTCTAACACTTGGATGTGCTACAAGTATCAAAATTTTACTTCCTGATACTATATGTCTAAAAATTTTAAGAGATTTTGCCATAGCATATGCTTTTTTTTCCACAAATTTATATTTGGTTTCATATTCCCTAAGAGTCATAGAGAAAAAGGCTATTAAATGCTCTCCCTCCTGTTTATCATCCTTTTGTGTTAGAACAACAACAATACTGAGCTCTCCTCCATATACATACATTATAAAAGGCTTAGAAAAATCTAGGTTTCTAAGTACTCAAGTTGTTGAGATAGCTTTCTTGACCTCTTCAAAGGCTTGCCTTCTTTCTGTAGTCCACTTGAAAATTAGGTCTTTTTTCAGCAAAAGTGTCACTAGTCTTACTAAGCCTGCAAAGTCAGATATGAACTGACTGACAAAATTAATCTTTCCCAAGAAAGATTGAATTGCTTTCTTATTTACTAGAAAAGGTAAGTTCATTATAGCTACCACTCTTTCTGGGTCTATGGAAACTCCTTCTTTAGATACTATATGTCCCAATAATTTGCCTTGAGGGACAACAAAGATACATTTCTTAGGATTCAAGGATATTCCAAATTCTTGACATTTCTTAAACACAGCTTCTAAATGATCAAAATGATCAGCATCATTCTTTGAAAAAATGGTAAGATCATCAAGATAAATTAGGATGATTTTATTTATCAGTTCCTCAAATGCAACATCCATAGCTCTTTGAAAAGTGGTTCCAGCATTTGATAGGCCAAATGGCATCTTAGCATATGCAAATGTTCCCCATTTGGTAGTAAAAGCAGTCTTGTATTGGTCTTCTTTAGCCAACCAAATCTAATTGTATCCAGAGAAACCATCTAACAAAGAGAATCTCTCTGATCTAGCCACAGTTTGTAGAATTTATTTCATAGATGGCAAGGGATAATGATCCTTCAAAAATGCTTTGTTTAGATCTCTGGAATCTACACAAAGTCTTATATCACCATTCTTTTTCCTAACTGGTACCAGATTTGATACCTAGGTTGAGTGTTTGATTGGAAAAATTATTTTAGAATCTAACAGTTTCTACAACTTGTCTACCATTAGAGGCTCAATTATTGGATTCACTAGCCTCTATTTTTGTCTGATAGGCTTAGATCCTTTAGTCAATTTGATTGTGTGTTGAATGATGTCTCTATTATATCCATGAAGGTCTTCATAGCTCCAGGATATGACTCTGTCATATTTTTTGCATAATTCAATTAGCCTTTCCTTTTCTTCTTGAGTTGCAGAATTTCCAACTTTTAATTTTTTTCCTTCACTCACTTCTATTTCAGAATAAACTATTTTGTTTGCTTGGAACCTTTTCTTCTCCAGGCTTACATCTTCTAGATCAAAAAGGCTTTCTAAAGTGATTAAACCTTTGGGAAGTTTATTATTCTTTAATTGTATAATTTGATCTTCGTATGCCTCTTCAATATTTGGTTGCAATTAATTGGCAAATTCCCTTGATTATTTCAAGAATGAGATTACTTGAGAATCATTCTCAAATACTTGCCAATTCTCATCATTATCAGGAATAACTAGCCTTACTATAACCTTTACTTACTCATTGTTAACTAATAGGCCAGTTGTTGGCTCAAACTGTGAACCAATCTGTGTCATTCTATCAGCTTCAAAATTTTGAATCCTGGGAACTACTTCAATATTAAAAGCTTCAAAATATTCTATTAAGTCCCAAATTCTATGCTTATAGGATTTCATTCTGACATTCTTTGTTATTGCCTTTTCTCTGATTTACTTTACTACTAATTCTAAATCTCCTTTTACTATTATATTCTTTATTCCCTTTTTCTTGGCTAATAGGAGCCTATGTACTAAAGATTCATACTCAGCATCATTATTAGTACAAGCAAATTGAAAATAGATAGCCCTTAAATTTTTTTCACCATTTGGAGCAGTAAGACAAATTCTTGCTCCAGCACCATTTTTACTTCTAGCCCCATCAAAATTAAAAGTTCAAATTTTTGAATCTTTTTTGGATCCTTGAGTAGTTGGTGTCTCTTCCCTTAAAACATTTGGGATTTCATGGTCCTCATCAAAAATAACATAAGTGCCCAAACCAATAGAGTTATAATTTTCATATGGGTCACTATGCATCATAGCTAACAACTGTTTATTTTCTTTTTCCTGATTATGCTTAGTCCAGTCACCTATCTTAGTAAAATGGAAGGAATCTAGTTTGGATTTGCTTACCTCTGATACATTGTTCACTAAGGCCATTGTTTGCAGATGAACTATGTCTTTGAGCTTTCTTTTATCAACAGGTCCTTTAGTATATTTGGGCATTGCTTGATTTTGAAGAGCTTCTTGTAATAGTGTCATTTATTCAAGAATAGCTAACATGTCCCAAATTGATACTTGTGCTAGGGTCATCTTTAGTTGATCCACCACATTCATTCATCCAAAAGTTTAAATTCTTGGAAGATTAGGATATCTTGTCTTTCTTTAAACTTGTTTAAGAACTTCTTGATTCTGCACTGGCTGAAGCATTTCTTGTCTAACAGATGCAAGTTGATGACATTGAAATGAAGGATTCTCCATAACTTCATTATTTACAACTTTAGGCTATTCCAACATTCTTCTCTTTGATCTAGTACAATAGTCTGATCGCACCACTAGTTTCTTGGAAACAGAAGCTTCATTCAAAATTATTGATTCTTCATCTTCAACCCATGAGAACAAAGAATATTTTGGGGTTATTTCTTCCTCTTGTTGCAAGGACATCCCTTGCATCTTAGCCACTAGGACTAAATTTTGTATACCAGAAGACTGGTAGGCTTGATCGTCACTGGAACTTGCAAATTGACCATCTAATCTTCTTTGCTCTGCCACTTTTTATTGTAGATTACCCATAGGACAATCTCTAGGTGTATGAGAATTATTGCAAGGAAAACACCAGGCATTAGTGTTATTCACATAGTTATTTTGCCCTAGAACAATCTCCCTATTTGAATTGGGAGGAATAGTTTGTGAGGGTGTGGGAACTGCAACCAATTAGTTTGATAGCTAATGGTTAGTTTGTCTTGGAGGACCTTGATATTGGTTTGATTGAGATGAAAATCTATTTCCTTGATAGCCTTCATAAGGAGGCTTAGAGAAAGTATTTTTCTATCTTTTCATATTGATCAGCTCATTAGAAAATGTCCTTAGGATATTCTTGATATCATACAGCTCAGATGACTGAGTGGGGATAATTTCTTTAGCAGATGGTTGAGTATAGGTGTACATAGACACAGGTGGGCCTATAGATTTAGGAGCTTCTTGAGGTAATGGTAAGGAAATTTCTAGGAACATGGGCATGGGAGGCCTTGAGGGTAACTTTCCAACATCTATCAAATTATTCTCAGCTCTGACCGCATAGTCATAAGCCTCAAGGAAAGTGTGTCCTCCAAGTGACTGAATCATAACAGATATATCTGAATTCAAATCCTTAAGATAAAATACTATATCCATACCTGGTAATGGTCTAGCTGTAGCAGGGATTCTTTCCCAAGTATTTTGAAATCTAGAATTGAAGTCAGTCATGGCTTCTTGTGGTGCCCTTTGAATGGTAATTAATTGCTGTAACAAAGAAGACTTGTCACCCTTTTCTTTAAATCTTTTAAAGAAAATATCTCTGAGCTGATCCCATGTAGATATGGTATTTGAGGTCAAAGACCGATACCATTCTAGAGCCTTCCCTTTAAAAGAGGCCGCTAATAATGTTATGGCCACATTTTGCTGCGTGAAAACATGTATAGCATAGACATTTGATACATCCTAAAGATGTTCTTCAGGTGTTTTAAAGTCTTGCCCACTGAATTTGGGCAGAGATTTTAGAGCATTCACTGGGATAGGGTCCCAAGTGGCTGGTGGTATTGGGATAATTAAGGGACTACCAATGTTCCAGCTTGCATAATTTCTTTGGGGTATAGGGGCTCCCATATTTACTCTTGGTATTGGTACAAATTGGTTGACTCTTCTTCTTGGACTAGTTACCAAAGGTGGCAAAAGAATACCTTGATTTGTAGTAAATTTTGATCTGGTTATTGGTCCACATCTATGACTCCTTGTAGCTCTCTGGTTCATATGATCTTGAAAGAAACTTCAAGATTGGTCCCACCGAGTGTGTCAAAAACTATTGATGATTTAAAATTGCACTTTATAATAAACACCAACAATGGGAAGTTTCAAGATGTGGGACTTGCGACTTGAAACAACCTCCAGATTTTAGAGAAGCTAGTTCTTTAAATCAAGTGTATACTGGGAAAAGGGACATGAATTTTAATAAAAACACAAATGCAGGAATGAAAATCTAACTATGGCGATGCACCTAAATGTAATTCAACCTTAATCCTAAGCACAGTGAAACTATATTAGGATTCATTTACATTTAAGAGCAAACAAGTGCATGATCAATGTAAAAGATGGAAGCAATAGAAACAAAGGCTCACAACATATACTACTTTTGCAATGATACAAAAAATGTCAACAAAGGCATAGGGTTCAATCTTCTTATTTGAATTTTCTAGTCACATAAGAGGCACATGAACATGAATAGTTATATAACTTTTCAACTCAAGAAAATGAGACAAAAGCAAATGATATTCCTAATCATAGCTTTAGAAAGTCTAAACTCTTGACAACACAGCGTATACTACTTTTGCAATAACACAAAAAATATCAACAAAGGCATAGGATTCAATCTTCTCATTAATCTTACAGTCACATAAGAGGCATAGAAACATGCAAAGTTACATAAACCTTACAACTTAAGAAGATAGAACAAAAGCATATGATATTCCTAGTCACAGCTCTAGAAAGTCTAAACTCTTAACAATAATTCTCTCAAAAAATTCTCTCTTAGTATTTCTTTTTTGGTGATCTCTACACCCTTATTTATAGCCTTGGATTCACTCTAGATTGTCTGCTTATTCCTAATCTAATGGCCCAACTGAAATCTAACCAAACTAAAAGTGTCTAACAAAAGATATTTTATAGATTCTGAAATGCTTTGTCTTCTTGTAGTTCATTGGCTGAAACAGATTGTAGGATGCTCCCTTATCTTAAATGCTAGGTAACACTTAGCCAATTTCTTGAAAACCTTCTTATTACTCTAGGAGACACTAGAGGATGACACTTGGCATGTTTCGCAGCTCCTATCGAATACACATGGCACTTTCCATATAACTTATACTTTTTTGTGTCTTTGCTCAGGAATGTTCTGCCTTTGACACTTATCACAATTTGTTTCCTCAAAACTTCAACAGCTTAAAAGAAAATAAGACCCACAACATTGCTTACCCAAGTAACTTTTAAAAGGGACATAGGGATAGGTGTCAATCTCCATTGCTTCATTAAAAGACACATGGCAATCTCTGCTTTACTTATCTAGGGTTACATGGTAGTCTGCGCTTCTTTTAGCTACCTTTTTAGAAACTTGTGGAAGATGACACATGGCTATCTCCACTTTACTCTATTTATACTATAGAAACACACAGGTCTCATTTCATATTTGCGTAGACAGTGACACCTGGCAGCTTTTGCTTGCTTCAGAAACAACACTTAAGACCCACCACAGTCTGTGCTATATCAGTGTAGCAAAAATGAAGATAATTTAGATCACGACACATGGTGGCTTCCACTTTCTTATGCTGAGGTATGTGGCATATTTCATCACTTTTAGAAAAGCAAAATTGAAACCTTCCATGACTGCCACTTGGTGCTTTCCACTTGATCCTGATACTTAGCTTGTTAAAACCTTTTTCTGAAAATAGATGAAACACCGATGCTGATATGAAACACGGATGCTGACACTTGGCGCATTTCACTAAGTCACTATGAGATATGTGGCACATTCTGACCAACTCATAGAAAATATGAAAGGTGCCTCAGATGGTGACACTTGGTAGCTTCTGCTTGACCTCAACACTTAGAGAAAAATGAATTAAAAGGAAATTAGAGCCCACTCTTTGTTTTAAAACTTCACTGTCTCAAACCAGATTATGCGGGGACAGTGATCTGGATCATGCACTGCTGAAAATTAGAATGAAACATAGAATATTTTTTACTCTACATATACCATGAAATATTTAAGAAGACTCTTTATCCAAGTCTCTCCAATAAGCCATTGCTACATCCATGGAAGCTTCACCATACATACAAACAAAATAAATCAACTGTATTCTATTCTATATTGAATAATTTACAATAGAGATGTACAAATAGGTATAATATTAACCATACCATTAATTTGGGACTAAATTACCAAATATAAGTGGAATTAAGGCATAAAACCATCATCCTCATAAATATGGGATAGACATCTCCAAAGGAAATAACACCTAAGTAAGCTAAAGAGTAGGAAAGTAATATCCTAAACCAACAAGCTCAACGAGCAAATAAGCAAAGACATAAGAGCACTCAAAAGCAATTTAAATGTCAATGGTTCAAAGAGACTATAAATAAGGGGCATGTTTAAATTCCACTCACTTTAAGGGACATTAATTAATTTTGATGTCCACAAAAACTAGAATAACATATTCAAATGTACATACAATAAACAATGACATATGCAAATGTCAATGAAAGATTACATAAGCATAGGGGCCAAAATAAAAGAAGTATATTCAAATTATCAATTAAGGAATACAATATCAATCTAAGACACTTAAGAAAGTTCATAAAGTAAATCATAAGCAACCAACAGAAACATGTCATAGTAGCTCATGAATATACTATGTTAGGAAAAGTATGTCAAGTGTGTAACATATCAAGTACCCTTTTAAAGATGTAATCATGGATTATAGGCATGTGTAAGTACATATGTAAGCTCAAACATGATAATTTAGAGTGATCATTGAATCATATAACTTATGTGTATCAATATCAAAGAAGTAGATTCCACCAATGTCCATATGACATGAGTAGAGGGAAGGCCCAACATCCAAAATGGGAATGCTTCATGTGTCTATGTATGTCTATATCACACTCAAGTATAAGCATGCCACACAAGTGTATGTAGGAGTAATTGAGTATGCCTTACATCAACATGTAACTAACACATGGATGCCAAGGAGCCAATAGAACATATAGGTGCCAAAAGTGTTTTTGGATTTTTAAATTTTTTTTAAAATTTTTTTGGTATTTTTAGAATTTTTGAAGAGGAGGTTTTATACAATGATTCCATCTAATGGATGGTCATAGATATTTACCAACTATTAATCTAGTGTAATTCCCCATTTATTCTATTGAGGAGTAGTATAGGTGTAATATCTATCATTGTGGTATTGATGGCACTTTGCATATGTATAATAGGACTATGTGTTCATGAAATAATAAGAGTAACATGAGTATGGGTTCTTGTAACCCATCATTTATTTCTTTTTTATGTCTGTAGTATGTAAATTTTAAGGTGATCTAGATATATGAACATGGTGTGTATTAGAATATCAGGATTCCATGGAATCCATTGTATATCTCTAGTGTAATGGTCTCTTAAGTATTGGCTACCTAGTAAAGGGGACTCCCTATTACTTATCCTTTTATGATGAATTAGCCTTAACAGGATTGATAAATAGTTGTTTGGGTATATGTTTATTTTTTTTAATAATATTCTCATATTGAATTCTAAAATATATAATTGATTGATTGGCATAAATGTATTTAACACACCCATGCACTCTAAAGTTATTGACTAAAGAGTGTATATCCAAGGTCTTCCTAATTATTTATAAAATATGCATGTGGAAGGGATAAATAATAAGGTAGTAACCACATGTGTAGGACCAACCTATAAGGTACCTATAAGTGTAGGTCAATCTTTTCAAGAACCTTATAGGAGGTTCCATTACATGGTTGAAATTGATTTGCTAGAGGGGTGTAAATCATGATGAGTATAAGCCATGTGTGTAAGTAATTTCATGGTGAAAACATTTTTGATTACATAATTATCAATCATAACACTATATTTGGTGTTTTTAAAGGGATGATCAAATGAATAAATAATGAATATTAGAGTCATCATCATTAATTTCAAAATCATAAAAGGAAATAGAAGGTTTCTTGACCATAGGAGGTATACGTCGTGTGTAAGTACCAATAATCCCATCTAGTGGATGCCTATAATGTGATGGAGGAAGATGTTCATTACATGCCATTTTCACTCTTTGTTCCTTGTTAGAATGGTTTTGCAAAGGATTGTTAAATATTTTTTATTTATGGTGATCACTAGGTTGTGAACTTGATTCCTTTGGAGATCCTCAAATATAAGCTTTTGGTCATCAATAAGATCTTGGATCTTGTGCTTCAAGGTAAATCATCTACCCATATAATGCCTTAGTCCTTGATGATACTCACAATAAGCATTCACATCATATCCTTTGGATAGAGGTTGACTCATATCAACCTCGATAGGATGAGGGAGATATATAAGCTAGTACTCTAGTAATTATGGGAGTAATGAAGTTGGGGACTCAAGTAAACATGTAAATTATATCCTTGGTGTATTATATAAGATAATTTGATTAGTATGTTATTAATATATGTTAATTATGGTCACTATTTCCTTTTTAGGTTCAAGAGTTTTACCTTATAACTTGGTTTAATTTTAAACTTAGTATTATATGTAGATGTATCTAGTGTGTTTGCTACATACTTGATCTTATTCAATGATATAATATTCATCACAATCTTGTACAACATGACATAAGTCATCAAAATATTTTAACTTCTTAAAAACAATTGACTTATATGAAGGATTAATAAAAATTTGCTTGAGTATATCTTATAACTCTTTATCTACCATAAGATTGGTCATTTTGGCTTGCATTATCTTATATCTAAAGATATATTCATGGATATGTTCATTGGTTCCTTATTTTATTTTGGAAATTTGGGTGGAGGAAACCTTTTCAAAAGTATTAATGGAAAAGTGTGCTAATAATTGGTTTGTAATAAGTTTGAATGATTTTATATATTGGATAGGTATATAATAGAACCACATCAAAACATAGTCCTTGAGGCTTCTTGGAAATAATTTAGTCAAAATTTTATCATTAGAAGCATAGTCAGGGCATGCCCCATAAAATGTTCAAATATGTTGTTCAATATCACCCTTGCCATCATAAAATGTGAACTTAGGTTCAACAAATCTAGTTGTTAAATGGTGAAAATATACCTCAAGTTTAAGAGGGCTATGTAACACATCTTGAGAGTTAACATAATGAGGGAATTTTAAAGCATTTTTTTCAATGTTTATAATTTTGTCCTCTAGGATCCTTATAAATTGAAGGAATGATTGAATGATAGGTCTAAAGGGATTCAGATTAGTGAGTTGAGTAGTCACCAAAGGGGATGAAAACATGTTTTGAGTAGTAATAGGCATTGAAATTGATATTTATGTTGAATAACTAGTAATTTCATAATATATGCATCTGTTGGAAGCAAAATGACTGAAAGGGGGCATGGGTGAATCAATATTTAAAAAATTTCTTATCAATTTCACATAAGCAATCATAAACCATTCAAACAAGCATATAGATATACTATCCACATAAGCATAAACACCTAGGACTAGTCAAACATTATAATGGGACTAGGATTCTCAAGACACCTTGTACTCAATAAATAGTACTCAAACATGTTTACTTCAATGCTATCAAACAAGAACACTTATCATTAAAAAACTCTCACACAACTGCAATAATCTTGACATCAACCAAAAATAGAATCATTAGGCTTCCTTAAAATTCTCTCTCAATAGAGAGACATTAGGTTGCCTTTAAATTTACTCAAAGACCACTCACCATGCATATTTACCAGATGCACCTTGACATCAATAACATCAACCTTGACATCAATGACATCAACTTTGACATCAATGACAACACTTCTTAAAAAACTCCCCCTTTGTCATTGATGGCAAAAAAATCCTTATTCTGATCACTCTCAACTTGCCCGACTTGGTCAATATTCCTTTTAAAAATTTCTCCCCCTTTGACATTAATTATAAAGAGTCATACATAGTACAACTTCTAGAACCACTCATTATCCTTCTTTGGAAACTATACTTAGAAACTACAAAAGAACTCAGAGCTACCAAGCCCCACCTTTGAATTCACAACTTCAGCTTACAAATGAATCAATAGAATTATCAAACCATCTACAACATAAGTCATGTTTAAATACCAACTGATAATAACATAGAACAATTTTGCTTACCTATTCTATGCTTGTGAACAATTGCACTTGGAGCTTATGAATAATATGAATAGTTCCCCCTCAAACCAAACATTCACCATGATTTTGATAACATAATAGTGTATCCATGAAGCTTAATGGATTCATTCCTTTCATAGGGATCTAAAAAAACACAAACCTAGGAGATGCCTATATATCCATGATCTCATAAGACTGAATATATTTTAAGATCCTATTAGGCTTGATTAACACCTTAGGCTTGAACTTTTCATCAACTATTTGATCAATGATATGAGTTGATATCAGATATTTTTGACTTGATTTCACATTTTAAGTGTGATCTATCATATAAAATAGTTATCTTGGACTTGTAGACTAATCATGACTCACCTTTACTATCTTTGGTTTCCACATAATCATTTGCCTTCTCTTTTGCACTCTTGGGGATTCAAACCTCTTATTTTTACTTGATGGACTTCTCACTCTATTTGGGAAGAATATTTCAATGTGTCCCATTATATGACAAATATAGCAAACAACCTCATTCATACCTATTGACTGATGATTCTTTTCATAATCCCATGCATACTCATTTTTAGAGGGTCTTCTACACTCTCTTGCTCTATGACCAAACTGATTGCATGTAAAACAATAACCATTAAATGAATTGGAATTTATAATAGCATTGGGTTGTCTAGTTGGTCTTTTCATATTGACCTTCTTATCTTCATTTTACTTATCCTTGACTTGAGTTTCCTCCTTTTGGTCTTCTTTGAAACCAAGACTTGTCTTATCACTTGTAGACTTCTGAATACTCAAGATGTTATCTAGAACATTGGTATTCTTTTCAAACATTACAAGGGTCTCCAAATTGCTAGATATTTGATACAACTTAGATTTTGAGGATTCTATTTCATTTACATATTTGGTGCATTCTTCCTACTCAGCCTTTACTCTTGCAGTGACTATCTCCATCTATTCTTCAATTTGATTGATGATCTCATCATACTCCTTCAAAGTTTTAATTATGCTCTCCTAAAAAAACCAATCTAATTTTCATATTATTTAACTAATGATCTTAGTTTATGATTCTTCATTTTTTGAAACATTAACTCCTCTAGAGCACTCACCAATTCTACCTCAAGGTTTACTTCAGCCTCTTCTTCATCATCTATAAGGCCTTTCCCATCTGAGCAACCCTCATTATCTATTTCTATAGCCATGATTAAGGTTTCAATGTTGTCATGTTTATGTTCATTACCATCATCATCACTCTTAGATGTGCTTGTGTCACGTAAATCAGATGAGTTATTATCCTATTTTTAATATAAACTTCTCTTTTTCTTGAATGACCATTTCTTCCTTCATACTTCTTGAAGTGTTTAGATTTGATCTCACTTTCCTTCTTGCTTAGTGCATTACTTGGTGGTGTAGGAGGTAGAGTGTATCCATACAAAATTGAATGTCATATGTCATGGCCCATTGATATAAGATATGTACTCATTCTGATGCTCTAAAAATCATAATGAGTTGCATTGAAAAATAAAGCCTTACTAGTAGAGAAACCACCTTGAGATTGTTGATTAGCCATCCTTGATTATATGATATCCTTTAGGATATTATACATGATTCAGAGGACCTGATTTGACACAAAATATTGGAAGAAAAATGAATAAGGTGGGGTTGAATCAGTCTTCAAATAATTTCTTATCAATTTCACTTAAGGAATCATAAACCATTAAAACAAGCATATATATCTAACAAGCATAAAAAACTATCCACATAAGCATGAAACATAAAAACACATCAAATATGTGAGAAACCATCAAGTGAAATAAAACCAACTAAAATTTTAAAATGGACTACAATCATATTTTACAAACACAAAATTTAATGAAGCACCAACTCCACATAAAACACCAACCCCAACTAATTAAGCACCAACTCAACTAGGATTTAGTAATCACGAACTTACAAAGAGGCACAAACCCCCTAGATGACTTAGCACTAACTCAACTACCTTATTTATTTGATAAGCTTTAGAATAATTTATTTCTCAACCAACTGATGATGACTACCTCTTCACTCAATTAGGTCTCTTCAAGATAGATTAGGTCATATGACCTTGATATTCATACAAAGAAACTCTATCAAATATTAATCATAGATCCTATAAAATCATATTATGGTTTATAATACCTCTTACTTCTCAATAATATATTATTTTATTTGCTTGTTATTTACACACCCAAAGAGGCCTAAAGCTACCTTATATTTATACAAGCCTCTTGCTCATATCCTTATTGGTAGGACATACATAATTGCACACTTGTGTTTCCATTTAAATAGGTATTATAAATTTTTTCATACATAAATAAAACATTATAATAGGTTTTAAAAAACTTGAAATACCAAAATATTTTTTGACTTTAAGGAGACTTAATTCAATTAGGCCTTCATTAGCACACACTACCCTTTAATCTCCTTGGAAAAATTTAAAACACAAAAAATGGAAGAAAAAATTAATATGACACTAAAATAGACCCATAATAATCTCATATTATGTCCATGAAACATTTTATCTCTGACTACCACTTGAAGCACATCATTAATACCATTCATAATTAGGTCCATGAACTTATAGAATGTCTGCCAAAAAAACTAAAACATGTAAATAGTTTAGTCACATAAATATAAAAATAAATAACATGAATATAAAATAAATTAACTTATAAAAATAATTTTTTTATATATAATTCACAACTCAGGGCAAAAGGACTTAAACTCTTCTCTGCAAATAGCCCACTTAGAACTGCCAAAAGACTCCAAAACCTAGTCATGAACAACTTGGTCTTAAATGCTTAAAATAACATTTCCCATTAATATTTATACTTTTAAAATATCCTTTAACTATATATAGTACTATTATATACAAAAATAATAAGGTATAATTTGAAATATTAGTCTTGTAAACTAATCTTTTGACCTCAATACACATAGTCTATCTAGAACCAGTGAAGCCATTTTGGATTCACCATTTCAATCACTTTCACTAGATATAAAATATTAAAAAAAGAATGTATAGTATATAAATGTATGAAAAAAAAACACCATGTGAATTATATACTTCGATTCAGGACATAGAGTCTCAAACTCATCACTGCAACTTACCTAGAACTACTAGTTTACCTTAAAGCATAGTCATGGTGAAAATGACCTTCAACACCTGTAAGACCATTTATAGATAATTTTTATGCATGTATATGATAATATGAGATAATTATACCATAATAAGATATAAATATAATATGATCAAATAAAAATATTAGTATTTTAGACCAACCTCATAACCTTGCACCTCACTATCTCATCTGAACCAGATAGGTTAACTTGTGAGTAAATTTTTCACTATAATCATTGTCCTCCAAAACTTATAAAAAACATGATAATTTATTAAAATTAATAAAAAAAATCTCCATTCACTTTTTTTCATCCCTATATCATGATAACACATCCCTAATCAACTTGTCATTGCTGTCTGGATTTTTTATTATTTCCACCATTAAGCCTATTAGTGACTAGTTAACGTAGATGACCAGTTTAAAAAAATTGATTCACTAGAAAAATTTAAAAAAACCAAGGAAATAAAATATGATTATCAAGCTTTAACCTCCATTCTTTTGCATACTTTGACTAGGTCAAATCTAACTACTATAGTAAATCTCTAAGAAACTAACACTTTCCTATAGGGTCTACTCACACACTTGACAACTCAATCACACCTAGAGGTTATTGAGAGAGTTGAATACATGATAAAATATTTTTTATAGTTATTTTATACCATTATAGGATATTTTTAACAAGGTCTTTCACATTAGATCCTTGTTAGGGTTTTAGAGAGGTTTAACACATGTTTTTGGTGTTAAAGATTGTTCATAAAGGATTAAACCTTAAATACAAAAAAAATTCCCATAGATATTATAGAAGAAACTCACCCATCTCTCCTTAACATATTAGGTTCCCATGTAGAGTTTACATGTGCCAATGAACAATTGAAAGTCCTTAGGTTTGCATGCCTTCATTATGTGTACTCAAGAGACCTCAAAACCAATTTTCATGCCTTTTATTACAGACCATGACATAAAAATTTGTGAAAATAATTTAAAAAACATATAATACCTCTAAAAACACTCATATAATCTCAAACACTCTAAAATATGATCATGACCCCTCATTTAGGCCATAATATTTCTCTTTTCTCTTCTAGACCTTGACTTGCAAAACAAATTATGCCTTGAAACTGACCTACATTCCTCTTTCCTTGTTATTTACACATCAATCACATAATTAATCAAAATATCTCATTATTAAATAATGACATCCATCCTTTATATGCTTTGATAATAGATCATGAGGCCTCATTAGGCCAAACAGGGTCTATGAGTGGTTTAAGTGCAAACTTAGTCTGAAGGTCTTACCCTTGTAGGCTCACCATGAGACTCTCATAAGTGATTAAATTCCTAAAATTCATGCTAAATAAATCTTATACATTCATGCCTACCTATGTGCACTCATTTTAACAAGCCACCAAGCTCATACCTTGTAACAAGGTCTCTTCATACTATGACTAGTGCCATGACTAGGCTTCTTAATCACTTGAAACTTGAAAAATGACCTTGAAGCACTTATAAAAGTATATAAACTTATATTTCATGATAAAATAATTATAAAAATCCTCTCACAAGCTTGTTATTACTTACTTGACCAAACTTCACTATGCACATCTTCTCATAGGGTCTAGACTAGGCTTCTCAAGACACATTATACTCAAGAACTACTACTCAAACATGCTTAATTAAATGTTATCAAATAATAAACTCATAAAAAAACAATCTCACACCACTAAAAAAATCTTGAAATCAACCAATATAAGAATCATTAGGTTGCCTTCAAATTCTCTCTCAATGGAGAGACATTAGGTTGCCCTCAAATTCTCTCAATAGAGAGACATTATGTTGCCTTAAAATTATCTCAAAGACCACTCACCATGAATCATCACCAAATGCACCTTGAAATCAATGACATTAACCTTGACATCAGTGACAACACTTTTCAACAACCTCCTCCTTTATCATTGATGGTTAAACATTCTTCAATCTGATCACTCTCATCTCCCTCAACTTGGTCAATCTTCCTTCTTGAAATTTCTCCCCCTTTGATATTAATGACAAAGAGTCATACAACTAAATTTTTTGGAACCACTCATTCTCCATTTTTGGTAACTATACTCAAAAAATGCACAAGAACTTAATACTACCAAACTCCACCTTTGGCTTCACAGCTTAATCTCACAAATGAATAATGATCAAACCATCTATAACACAAATCATGCTTAACTACCAATTGATAGTAAAATAGAAAAATTTTGCTTACCTCTTATATGCTTGTCAATAACTACACTTGGAGCTTATGAAAAATCTAAATAACTCCCCCTTAAACCAAGCACTCACCATGCTTCTGCTAATAGAATAGTGTTTCCATGAAGCCTAGAGTCACTTCTTTCATAGGGATCTAAAACAATAAAAACTTAGGAGATTTCTAGATCTCCATGCTCTCACAATATTGAATATCTTTTAGGATCTTTTTAGGCTTGATGTTTTCATCAATCATTTTATCAATAATATAAGATGATGTTAGGCATTCTTGACTTGATTTCACATTTGAAGTGTGCTCTATCATATCAAACATTCCACTTAGACTTGTAGACTAAACATGACTCACTTTACTATCTTTGATTTCCACATAATCATTTACCTTCTCTTTTACACTTTGGGGTCTTCAAACCTCTTGTTTTGACTTGATGGGCTTTTCACTCTTCTAGGTTAACATCTTGCAATGTATCCCATAATATGATAATTGGAACAAAAAAACTCATTCATACCTATTTAATAATGATTATTTTCATAATCAAATGCATATTAATTTCTAGACGGTCTTCTACACTCTCTTGCTCTATGACCAAAATGATTACATGCAAAATAGTAACAATTGAATTAATTGGCATACCTCATAACATTAGTTTTTTTGGTTGATATTTTCATGTTAACCTTCTTATCTTCATTAGACTTCTCCTCAACTTGAGCTACCTCCTTTTTTTCTTCTTTGAAACCAAGACCTGTTTTATCACTTGCAGTCTTTGGACTACTCAAGATGTTATCTAGAGCATCAATACTCTTTTCAAACTTCATAAATGTCTTCAAATTGCTAGATGTTTGATCCACCATAGATTTTAAGGATTCCATTTTAGTTTCATACCTATTACATTCTTACTCTTCAGCCTTTATAATTTTAGTGACTATCTCTATCTATGATTCAATTTGATTGATTATCTCATCATAATTCTTAGAAGTGTTACTCAGTCTCTCCTCAAACAGACCAATTTTCTCTTCATAGTCCTTACCTAATAATATTAGTTTGTGATTCTTCCTTATTTAAAAATATAACTCCTTTAGATAACTCATTAATTTTTCCCCAATATTTACCTCAACCTCTTCTTCATCTTCCATAAGGCCTTTCCCATTTGAGCAATCCTCATTGTCTATTTTTATATCTATGACTAAGGTTTCATTATTGTCATGTTAATGTTTATTACTATCATCATCAATCTCAGATGTGCTTTTGTCATTTACATCAGATGAGTTATTATCCTATTTTGTATAGAAACTTCTCTTTTTCTTGAATGACCCTTTCCTTCCTTCATACTTCATGAACTCTTTGGAATTTCTCTCACTTTCTTTCTTGACTGGTTATCAATTAGTAGTGTAGGAAGTAGAGTGTATCCATCCATAAATGAATACCATATTCCATTTCCAATTGAAATAAGATATGTCCTCATTCTTATTCTTAAAAAATCATAATTATTCCCATTGAAAAATGGAACCTTACTAATAAAAAAGCCACCTTGAGCTTGCTCACTAGCCATCCTTGCTTCTAGGATATCCTTTAGGCTATTAGACTTGATTCAAAGAAAATGATCTGATACCAAATGTTAGAATCAAAATTATTGGGGGGGGGTGAATCAATTTTCAAAAACTTTCTTATCAATTTCACTTGAGCAATCATGAACCATTGAAATAAGCATATAGATCTAGCAAGCATAAACACCTATCCACATAAGCATGGAGCAAAAGAACACATCACATATGTAGGAAAAAATAAATAGTATTAAAAAATAATTATATTTGGAAATGAAATATAGTAATATAATACAAACACCAAATTTATTGAAGCACCAAATCCACATGGAGCACCAACCCTAACTAGCCAAACACCAACTCATCTAGGCTTTAATAAAGCACCAAATTGTAAGGAAAAACCAACACCCTCTATGAATTAACACAAAATTAAACAAATTATTTATTTTATCACATTTATAACACATTTTTTATCAACCAATTGATGATGACCACCTCTTTAACTCTTCATAATATTATCCTTCTTACGCTGCCTTTTAGGCCTCTTTTCTCAATTAGGTCTCTTCAAGATAGATTAGGTCATATGGCACTAATATTCATACAAAAAACCTATATAAAATATTAAAAATATATCATATAAACTCATATGAATATCTATAATACCTCATAATACTCAATAATATATTGTTTTATTTGCTTGTTCTCTACACACCTAAATAGGCCTAAAACTACCTTATATTTATACAATCCTCTTGCTCATATCCTTATTTGTAAAATATACATAATTGAATACTTGTATTAAAATTTAAATATGATTTAAAAAAAATTTCATACATGAATAAAATATTACAATAGGTCATCCATAATTTGAAAGACGAAAACCTCTTTTAGGCCTTAAGGAGACCTAATTCAATTAGGCCTTTATTAACACATGTTACCCTTTGATATCCTTGGAAAACTTTAAAATACACAAATGGAATGGAAAATTAATATTCCAATAAAATATTACCCTAATAATCTCATATTATGTTCATGACACATTTTAGATCCAACGACCACTTTAAGCACACCATTAGTACTATTTATAATTAGGCACGTGAACCTATAAAAAGTATACCAAAAAAACTAAAGCATGTAAATAATTTAGTCACATAAATATGATAATAAATCACATTAATAAAAAATAAATGAAATTATAAACATCATAATTATCTTTATACTTGATAGCTTAGGGAAAAAGGACTCAAACTCTTCTCTTCAAATAGCCCACTCAGAACTACCAAAACACTCCAAAACCCAGTCATGAAAAAATTGGTATTAAAAACTTGAAATAAAACTTCCCATAAATATTTATACTATAAAAATATCCTTTTAAATCTCTATACCACTCTTAGATATAAAAATCACAATGTCTAATGTCATATATTGGTTTTGCAGACCAATCTTTTGACCTCAATACACATAGTCTATCCAAAACTAGATAAGCCATTTTAGATTCAACATTTAAATAAATATAAAATATTATAAAAATAATTTATATGTAAAAAAAAACACCATGTTCTTTAGATACTTCAAATCAGGGCATAGAGTCTCAAACTCATCACGGCAACTTGCTTACCTAGAGCTACCAATTTACCATAAAGCAAAATCATGGTAAAAATGACTTTCAACACCTGTATTACCATTTAAATATAATTATAATTCATTTATATGATTATATGATATCATTATACAATTATTATATATAAATATAATATGATGAAATGGTAATATTAGTCTTACATACCAATCTCATAACCTTGCACCTCACTGTCTCATCTGAACCAGATAGGTCAACTTGTGAGAAAATTTTTCAATATAATAACTATAATTAAACACTTAAAAAAATACTGATGAATTAAAATTCCTAAAATATATCTCCATGCACTTGGTTTCATCTCTATTTCATGATAACACATCCCTAATCAACTTCTCACTGCTGCCTAGATTTGTCACTATTTCCACCATTAGGTTTGTTAGCGACTAGCTAAATTGGATTACTAGTTTAACAAAATTAAAAAATAAAAAAAAATACAAAAACCATAAATACATAGATTATGAGTCTCAATCTTCAACCTCCATTCATTTACATACTTTGACTAGGTCAACTCTAACTATTACAATAAATCTCCACGAAACTAACACTTTCCTATAGGGTCTACTCACACACTTGAAAAATAAATCACAATTGGAGGTTTCTAGGAGAGTTTAAAACATGATAAAATAGTTTTTATATTCATTTGAGACCATTCTGGGCTTTTTTTATAATATCTTTCACATCAGTTCCTTGTTAGGCTTTTAGAGAGGTTTAACACAAGTTTTTGGTGTTAATGATTGTTCATAAAGGAATGCACCTTAAATATAAAATAAATGCCTATATATATTATCTAGGACAATTATCTATCTCTCCTTAACATATTAATTTCCCATTTAGAGGTTACACATGCCAATAAACACCTGGAAGTCCTTATCAGTTTTGTATGCCTTGATTCTGTGTACTTGAGAGACCTCAACACCACTTTTCATGTATTTTTTTTTTAAAATGACCTAAAAATTTGTGAAAATGATTTAAAAAACATTTAATACCTATAAAAACACTCATATAATCTCAAACACTCTAAAATCATATCACGACCCCTCATTTAGGCCACAGTCTTTCACTTTGCTCTTCTAGACCTTGACCTGTAAAACACATTAGGCCTTCAAACTGACCTACATGTCTCTTTACATGTTATATCCACCTAAATAACACAATTAATCAACATATATCATTCTTAAATAGTTCCATATATCCTTTATATGCCTTGACAATAGATCATGATGTCTCATTAGGCCAAATAGGGTCTAGGTACAAACTTGGTGTGAAGGTTTTACCCATGTAATCTCACCATGATAATCTCATGAGTGATAAAAAAACATAAAATAAATGCTCAAGTAACCTTATACATTAATTCATACCTATGTGCACTCATCTCACGAAGCCACCAAGCTCATACCTTCTCACAAGGTCTCTTCATGTTATGACTAGTGTCATGACTAGGCTTCTTAAGCACTTGAAACTTAAAAAATGACCTTGAAAAAATTCTAAAAGTATCTAAAATTATCTTAAATTATCACATAATGCTAAAAAAACTTTCACAAGCTTGTGCTTACTCATTCCACCAAACTTCACTATGCACATCTTCTCACAGGTTTTACACTAGGCTTCTCAAGACACCTTGTACTCAAGAACTAGTACTCAAACATGTTTAATTCAATGCTATAAAAAAAAAATAATTAGACAAAAATCTCACACAAATACAACAATCTTGACATCAACCAATAGAATAATCATTAGGTTTCCTTAAAATTCTCTCTTAATAGAGAGACATTAAGTTGCCTTCAAATTATCTCAAATACCACTCACCATGAATCTTTACCATATGCACCTTGAAATAAATGACAATAATTATCAATAGAATAATTATTAGTTTAAGAAAACAAAGGTTTAAACACACAATCTGTGTTCCCACTAGATGTAGGTGGATTGATAAGTGTGGGCTAAGTTATAATACCTTTTAAGGATTCACCATTACGAGGGGAGGTAGACTTAGTTTTATCTTGTTTAATTATTTAATATCTTATAACATACATAAATGGATCTATTAAGCCATTTTTATTACTAAGATAAGTAATCAATGCTTATTTATCTTCCATTTGGAATCAAGTTTTTTCACTAACAATTTCCATTACTTCACAAATGAAAAATTTAAAATTGATAATAAAGTACAACAATTAAATAACCCTAAATGACTTATAGTTTGATGTTCAAAGGTATATTTTACCAAGTGTTTAATCCTAAAAATATCTTGATTGGGGATATCTATAATATTAAAGGGAGTATATAGAAATGAAATGGCACAAAGGTGATAATCAAATTTATAGCAGGCCAATTAGATGTTAGACTTAAATATAAACCTACACTAAATTTATTATACTGAGATAGTCCAAATATGTATATTAAAACTATGCTAGATATATAAATGATAAATACGTGAAGTACTTAGCTTGTTCTTATGTTAATGTAGTTCTAGATCTATAATAGGTAAAACAAGGTGGAAAGGAGATTCTAAGACAACTGTTAAATTTTGGTTTTAATGCTCTTGACTCTCTAGATGGTATCTTCATCTTGGGATAGTTATGTTGACACTATTATGTAGGATTGATACTAGTGTCATGTATGAAATATCTATTAAAATATGATGCAATCACCTAGATGCTTCTTGGTTTTACTTTTCCTTCACTCTGGTGCATTCATATTTAGGTCATGGACTATCACTCCTTATGAAATAAAAAAATCCCAATTTTACATTTTCATAGTGACCTTGGGGGAAAATGGGTTAGTGGAAACACAATATTGATCTTCCCTAAAGACCTCTCTATCTTTGGGTGTTGCCTACATGACCAATACTATGAAGAGGGTCTTAAACACATGTAGTTATCCCTTACATGTTAGCTTGTGTGAAATAATACAATATTTGAAAATAAAGTGTAAAATTTACCTAGCTTGTAACTTATAAAATTAGGTTCTTGGGCTACTCCTTTAGTACTTCAAACCTATAAATGTGCAGTCCCTATGCTTGGTATAAAAATAAGAATAAATATGGAAGCTTTTGATCAATTAAATTATCTTTGGTTTTTTGCTAAGTATTCATAGGTCTTTCCTAGGTAAAGAATGAATTATGGTTGATGTTATATGTATAACAACACCTTTGGAGTAATAACTCACATTAAAAAACTTAGGCTAACCATTAGGATACATTCATTTTCAAATTGCATGAATTTAGTGAACTAAACACTTGTGTTGGGACAAGATACTAATGTTGATACTACTATCTGTCGAGAACATTAGTGTCTAAGGAGCATGAAAGTAAGTAAATATTCTATGCTTATAGAGATGCAAGATAAGTAAATTTTTCTAGATACCTAAAACTGGCCATCGATAACCTCCAACCAAGATTTTAGCCAATTTCCACTTAAAATGCATAATTTGGCCTAAACATACTAAAACATGCTAAATGATATGAAATTGACATATTCAAATGCTGATTTTGGCTAGGGTATCCCTAGATGTGGCAATGCAATTTATGGACCAACTAAATTTGATCAGATCAATTCGAGTCAAAATGCCAATTTTACACCCATGTGCTCTATATTTCTCTTTCCTATCAAATATTCTACACAAGATGTGTGCCTTCATTATTTTTTGTTGGTATCATCCTAAATGAGATAATAGTTCCAATGCATCTGACATGGACTTATAATTCCAATCCAGTCAAATTTAGGACCAATAACAAAGAATCTGATCAATTTGAGTAATTTGTGCACAAAGTGCTTAAGCATGCTTAAGAGATAATTAACCCAAATCAAGGCCTAATCAAGAATTCCAAGGAAACTTGTTGAAAACTTATTTTTGGAAATAAATATTGAATATCTGCATTATCAGGTGACCTCATTTCTTAGGAAGACATCCCTAGGCCATAAATGCCATTAATGTCAGGGTTCATGCCTTCCATGCCTCATCAATGCTTTCCATGATGACCTCCATGCCTCTTAATTTCCCCTTATCCCAATGTCATGATGAGGATAATTACAAACTTAATTCCAAAAATTGAAATAATCCTTTACCATACATCTCAATATTGAGATGGATGGTTGAGGTTGATTATAATCAAATCCAAAAATATATAAATAGGAGGCCTCACAACATCATTTCTAAGCTTTCTTGATGTAAAGTTATCATGCCAAATTGGTTCCAAAATCTTCAAGCAACTAGTTTTACCATGACAAATTTATTCTAAGCCAAGCCAAGCTACAAGCCAAAGGTGCCAAGGAGAGATGGAGGTAGTGAAGCTTTCATTGCCAAGGAATTCATGAGCACAAGCCAAGCAAGCGACCACTATAAAGGCATTTGAATCATCCATGGAAGGTGAAGGAATTGTTGTTTTTTCATTCCTTACTTTTTAGTTGTGTTTGTTATTTGTTTTTGTTAACTAAGCTCTCCCTTGTGTCTAGGCCTAGAGATGTTATGCTATTAGTGTGTTTATTTCATTTTGTTTTCATTTTGGAACTAATACCATACTAACCATCCTATCTTGAGTCAAATTACTAGATCATAATTTTAAGTATTTTGGGCAAGACAAAAAACTTGAGTCATCAACATAAGACTGGTTAGACTAATAGATATATGCCAAGGGGCACAAAGATAGAGAAGATGCGAGACTTGTGAAAGTGGGAAAGGTAGAGAACTGATAGGAATAGCCAAGGTCTAAGTTTTCCAAGTGAACATGACCAAGGTGCTATATAATCATAAAATATTATCTACATAAGGAAATAAAATAGTATTGTGGGAAAATCTTGGATGCAAAGTAGGAGTCTTTTAGTCTAGAGCTGATTTCTATAGTGTTATCTTTATAAAACCACAACAATATACAAATCACCATTATCCAAGGGAGATATTGAGGCACAACACATTTGATTCAAGATAAGTATTCATAACTTTAACTCTTTCATTTGGTAGATAGATATTTCACAAGGTAATACGATGGATATTTTACTCACTTAGTTTACCTCTACATTAACTTGGGTAGAGTTCTCTTTGCATGTTTTTTTGTTTAACTATCTAATTTTATGCCACAAGATTTAGTGAGCACTAGATTATATTTATTTTTTGTATAGACATAGCTAAGGTTAGTACATAATATCATTTTCCTACAGGCTTTAGAACCCTCTCTTTTAGTGTTATGTAGTAAGAGATCCCTTAGTTAGATCCAATAGATCCAAATTGGTTATTTCTAGATATAAATAGCTATGTAATGAATTATTTGGTAAGATTACCTTGTCTAAGCTTAGAATCCATTAAGTATGAAAATTTGAAGATACATCTTGATTAATTGAATAAACCTAACTAGGCCTACATTACATAAAATAAATTTAATCTATTGCTCACTAAATCTTATGGCACAGAGGGGGATAGTTAAAAAAATAAAACAAAACCTTCAAAGAGAACTATACTCAATTCAATGTAAAGGTAAACTAAGCAAGGAGTAAAAAATTCATCCTATTACCTTGTGTAATATCTATCTACCAAATGAAAGAGTAAAATTTAGGTATACTTATCTTGAATTATACCTATTGTGCCTCAATATTTCCTTAAACAATGGTGACTTGAAAGAGGTGTAAGGATCACACTATGGAAATCAACTCTAGGCTAAACTTTCCTACTTTTCATTCAAGACTTTCCCACAAGACAATCATTTTTCCTTCCAAGGTAAAACCCTAAGCAATGACTCCTTAAGTGTACAAATAGTAGAATTTTGAGCTTTATCTTTGAGTGATTATGTATTACTTCTATAAACAATTGCCTTATCCTTCTCAAATTTTATTGTTTATATATGAAATTATAAGTTTATTTGTCACCCTTTTTGTGGATAATTTAATTTTCTATTTCTATTTTTCCATTGTTGAAATGAATTTGGATTGTTACTTCTCATTCATCAATTTTGTTTTAATTTATGTTATTTTTCTATATTTTTAAAGTATGATTTGTTAATTATTTTACATCGATGTTAGATCCATTATTTCAATTTCATGTGCCTTTGGTTTGATATGATTTGTTACTTTTCTTACTTAAAGTATATTTTTTGGGTTTGTCAGTCATTTGATAGCCTTAGATTTTTAGTTACCCAATTTACTATAATTTTATCTATTTTTCCATGGTCCTTTGGTTCTAGCTTAGCATTAGTCATCCCAACTTAACAATTTTTAAAAGTGACTTATTAAATTATGTAAATTTCATTTATTTTGATTTCCCTATGATTTTTTTTTTCATTCTTGAGAATTTTATCCTTAGGGTTTTTCTTAAGTAGTTAATGCACCCTCCAAGATCAAGACTACAAACAAAATAGAAAACCATTTAGTGATAAAGGTAAGTCAAGGTATGTATATTATACTTTTGATTATTTAAATTTTTTTCCTACTATCATTTCAATTTCAAAATTTTATTTTGTACTTTTTACTATAATTTATTAGCTCAACATTGTGCATTATTATGCTCTTTATTGAAGCATCATCCCATGTTACAACTATGTGACATGTGATAATATTCTAGTGGGGCATATGTATACACACAATATTTTTAAATTTTATCATTTACTAATTCTTTCTATCTTGTATAAACCTATTGAGTTTCAATCCCTTTGAGTGCATGTCTTAAAGGGTGCATCATGAAAGGGGTGGGTAGAAATTTAGTTATTCAAAAGATTATTGGTCCCTATACCATTATATAAAAACACTAAAATTTACCTTTATCCAAATTCCTAAGTAATTAAAACCCTTTTATCCACTCCTCTAAGCAATTCACCTTCTTAAATAACTCTCGATTAAGCACACACCCCTTTTCTTTATTTTCCTACTATTTCAAAAAAGTTAATTTTGTTAGGAATTGAGTGAACATTGTGGAAATATGTGGCACAAATAACATAGTTTGAGACCTAACATATATATTTCTTACCTAACAAGATTGAGTCAATTTATCTTATCAGCTAAATTTCTGAGAGGGTCTAGGGCTAATATATGGTTATAAATATCCGCTTCACTTCATTATAATAGAGAGGAACATTCATTTTTTCATTATTATAGTTCATAATTATATTATTTATACAATTGAGGAGTTATTTCTTGGGGTTTTTTATTGGAAGGAAAGAAGCTTATCATGTGAGAATGTCTTATATGCAATGTAGGAGTCTTTTAGGATAGATATGATTTCTATAATGTGATCCTTACAAAGCCACAACAACTTATTGAAAATAACCATTGGCCAAGGGAGAGATTGAGACATGATAGGTTCAATTTAAGGTAAATATTCTTAACTTTTACTATTTATTTGGTAGATATATATTTCACAAAGTAATAGGATGAATGTTTTACTCCTTGCTTAGTTTACCTCTACATTGACTTGAGTAGAGTTCTCTTTGCATATTTTGTTTTATTTGTTTAACTATACCCATTTGTGCCACAATATTTAAAAGAGAATTATATTAGATTTATTTTTATGTATTATAGGTATAAATAGGGTTATTACATAATATCATTTACCTACAGGATTTGGAACCCTATTCTTTAGTGTTGTGTAGTAATAAATCTCTATTATCACATAGGTTTGCACATGTCTTGATTCTATAGCTAGTTTTACAATTACCTAATGATATAATGGGAAAACCTACAAGATGTGGGACTTTGGAAAATTGAGATTAACCTTCAGAGAAGGATGACTTTCTTTCACTAAATTTGATACAACTGATAAGATATTAGTTCTTATAGAATTTTTGCTCATTTATAATTTTGTTTCTATTAAACTAAATTTTGACTGGGAAAAGAGTTTAAGAATGAAATTTTGAAGAAATAAATGGTGATTACACCAAATATTTTAGTGGGTATTAATGCTTACTTAATAAATACAATAGAATAAAAAATCAACTAAAATTTATCCAAGCACAGACTCATGCAAATGATAAATCAAAGGCAATATTTGTTATTTTCATAAAAGGGACCAAATTCACTTATTTTCATCAAAAAATATTTCAAAAGGGTAAAATACCATAAATTTTTTTCTTGTGACTATAATAAATACAAATACTCAAATAGCTTGCATAAACAAGGATCTCTCAAACAAGAAAGACAAATCTTCAATTAATTTTCATTCTAAAGGTTACAACTTGTAGAAAATACACTAAAAATGAAAAAATATATCACTAACAAAAAAAATGATAGATTGGGCCATGGGTTCTACCCATATTTATAAAAAAATATCTCATAGTTGAGATGTAGTTATGAAAACCTAAATGCCCAGTTGTTTTAGTGAATTTCTTGCTTATTATGGAAAGGAGGAATAGAAGAAACTAAATACAGATATGGTTGAAAAACCTGATTAATAGTGCACACATTGAATCAAAAGATTGTGAAGATCTCCTCTTTGGCTTGGGAGGATGACCTATAGATAAGAAAGCACTAAAGCAAACTTGTTTGTTAGATAGATAGTTGAGTAGATTTCCTAGTGATATCTAGATCTTAGAAGTGAAAGCTTCCTTAGAGGCTATCAATCCACACATTTAAAAAAATTAAGTTTATAAATAGGAAATAAAGGTACTTGCATTAATTAATCAAAAGGTATTGAAATTTAATACAAGAGTGCTTGATAATAAAATATACTAGAAATGATTGGATTAGTGATGAACTAATTAAAACTAGTGATAGAGGGTTAGGGTATGCTTCAATAAATTAGAAAGAGTTTCATAAACAAGTAGGAACACATAAAATTAGGTTTGATTGTGTGTAGGTAGGTGAAATTACGTTACTAGTTTTTGGTGCCATAGTGATCATCAGTGGTTGGGATGACCATCCACAATTAAGGTGACCATCAATAGTCAAGTTAACCATTGGTGGTTGGGTAGACCATCAGAGGTTGAGTCAATCATCGATGGTTACTATGTGAAGATTTGGGTTGGTAATTTTGGTTAATTGAAGAGATTCAAAAGATGAATTCTAAGAGATGGGTAGTGTATGGGTTGATTTTGAAATGAAAATAAAGTAAATGAATATTGAGAATAAAGTACTTGTCTTACCAAAATTTGATTAGGTAGATGGTTGAGGTAGTTAGCCTATTGGTAGAATATAGCTTGATTCTGACAGAGTAATGGTACCTAAAGGCTTGATATAGAGGTGATGGAAAATTGATTCTCTGATATGATTTCTAGATTTTTGATGATGATTGACCTAAAAGAAATAAACTCTTAGATACATAAGCTATTAATGCTAATTGTAGATGTATTTTACCTCTCAACTCCTCTCTTCTTATAGACATAAGTAAAAGGTAGAAGTGAAGGTTTAACTAGGCTATCTAATTATAAATTATCCATGTAAAGACTTGTAATAAGATTTAGACAAGCTATAATTAAAAAATCAAAGTGAATGGTTTGCATGTTTTTGGTTAGAGAGTTGGACCATAACCATCAGTGGTCATGGTGACTATCGATGGTTACCTTGACCGTCACTGATCAACTGTCGAGGGGTAAAAAGGGCTAAAAGGCAAGGTTAATCTAGTTAATTTAAATAGACTGTAGGTGAGATCATTTAGGGTTTAGAAGGTTAGATTGGTCTTGAGAGGTTCCTAAGGCGATTGAGGACTACTTCAACATTTAGAATTATGGTGTGCATATTTTTAGTGTCTACATTTTACCCTTTTTTATTGTGTAGCTTGGAATTAGCTAGCTACAAAATAAATAATCTATATTGGTCTAAGGTATATTGATTGCCTCGAGTATGAGAAGAGGTGTTTCCACTCAAACCAGTAGGTGATGAGGTACAAGATAATTAGGTATGAGTTTGGAAAGTGGTATATGGTGAGTCATGATTATGGATGATAGGTTAGGAATTAAAGCACAAATAAGTACACAAAGTGTGATAAAATATGTGATAGTTAAGATCATGCAAAACAAGGTTGTCATAGTTGATAATAATAAAGTTAGTACTAAGGGACAAGTGACCAGTATATCATGTGACCACGTTAAGGCATGGTATTTGGGTACACCTATTAGTCTCCTAGATAAGTTCAATGTTTTTAGTGTATATCCAAGGCAAGAAGTGCTCCTATGGAAAACACAAATAGGTCAAGTGTCATGGGTATTTGAGGTAGGAAGTGATCTCAAAAGACATAAATGGGTTAGGTAAGTGTAAGGTGGTGCACATTCAAAAGTAGGTCAACATGGTAATGTTGTCACTATAGTCAAGGGACTAGGCACAAAGTACCATAAAAAGTGTGCTAGTTGGGCTGAGATGGTTTGGATTTATGGCTATGTTTATGACATGCAAAATCTTAATGTGTATATACTACATTAGTAGACTTATATATGTGGTGGAAAAATGGTCAATTATTTGAATACAATTAATTTATGATGATGGTCATGGTTATGGTTGTCGTTATGGTTATGCTTATGACATGCTAATGTTTTTAATGAGTATTTTGGATTTCATTATGTTTAGACATATTCATGTTGATTTTATTGCTTCTGGATGTGATTATCATTTATGGCATGATAATGTAGATGGTTATGGGTATGCTTATGGTTCTTTGTTGTTAATGTTTATGATAATATGCATGAGATAGTTTAATTAACAAAACTAGATGGGATACCAAAGAATATAATCAAGAGACAAAATGCCATTATGAAAATATTAACTAGTCACAATAAGATAAGTAGAGAGAATGGCGATTTTTTGTTGACAAGGGTTAAAAATAAATTTGAAGTTGGATTGGATTAATGAACATAAGCCCTTCAAATTCTTCACATGGGTGCTTGTTAGTTGGTTAAAAATGTGTCTTAGCCACATAATGTTAAATAAGCTCAAAAATCCCTTACATATAGTGGAAAAGGGGAGATGGGTGAAAATGGAACCCTATTGTGAGACTAACATTCCTCCATTATAGGTATCTAAAAGACCAAGGCAAACAAGCCTATGCCAAACTATTTAGACTAATCAATACATGAAGTCTACTTACAAAATTTTATTGTGGCTTCTACCTTATCTTTATTTTTGAGAGTCGATTATGACTTACAAGATTATTTTGATTGTGATAATGGGTCTTCTAATAATTAATATATGAAAGAAGTTGGTCAATGCAGGAAGTTTCCAAAAAATTGATATGCTTTTCAAAAATGCTTATTCAACCATCCTTCGAGGGAGTGGTATATGTTTATGTGCTTCGCTTAATTATTTTTGATAACTAGCCTTTGAGGGAGCAGTTTACCTTACATTTTGACAATTTCCAATAATTTTTTAATAGCTATCCTTTAAAGGAGTAATCTGTAAATGCTAGGAATGACCCATGATTACTAGTGATAGGAATTTTGTTATTTGGCTTTGATGTTTCTTGACATAGAATTATTTATGCTGAATTAGTGGTTTACCTTCATGGCGGTAAAATGAAAATCACAAGAAGGTTGGTTATATGTAAAGAGGTTTTAGGTAACAACAATCATGGGGATCCATCCTAGAAAGGGGTAGAAAGTACCATGAGAACCATGTCATGGGTAGAGCTATGATACCCATTATTCAAGATTAGGCTATGACCATGACAGATAATCATATGATTCATGTTTAATTGATTGTCCCTAAAGTAGGGAGATGAATGTGAGTGGATAAAAAAGGATGAGCTTAAGTTACATAAAAGGTGGAATCAATCATTTTTAACAAAAAATGGGCATGAATGTAAAGTATTGAGGGGATCAAGCTTTAGGTGGCCTTCGAGAGAAGACAATCGATAAGCTATTGATCCATACTTATGGGTTATGATATAAGGTCCAAGCCAATTGAAAGAAAACTTGCCCCACTTGCTTTTCTCCATATTAGTGACATGTTGATTTTCCTTTAGGATGAGGTCTCTGATGTTGAACTCTTTCACTTTAAGGTGTTTGTTATAGGAAATTTTTATATGCTCTTGATAGACATGAATATGGGTAAGGGTTGCTAGATGACGCTCATTGAGTAGCTCTAGTTGGGCTAAATGGTGTTGATGGAAATTGTCCTTCAAAAGAGACTCTTGTAAAGATATGTGAAGAGAAGGGATTTGGACTTCAAGAGGAAAGATAGCCTCCACCCCAAATACAAGATAAAATGGGGTAGTACCCATAGGGGTTATAATGCTATTATGATATGCCCATAAGGTGAAGGGGATGTGCAAATTTCAATCCTGACCAGATGCATTGACCATTCTAGTTAGCATGTTATCAAGGGTTTTGTTAGAGGCTTCTACATATCCATTCAATTAAGGGTGGTAGGGTGAGGATAAGCTTAAATTAATGCTAAATGAGTCACATAGGCCCTGGACTTGCTTTTTCTTAAAAGACTTACCATTTTTAATGATAATCTTATGAGGAACACCAAAGTGACATATGATGTGATGGTTGATAAAGTTGACAATATTTTCCACTTTGGTTGATACTAAAGGAATAAAATTGACCCAATTGGTAAATCACTTGGTTTTGGTGATAATAAAATGGTGTAACTATGAGGAATGGGGATTAATTTCCCTAATAAGGTCTAGAACCCATTGTGAAAAAGGCCAAAAATTAGTAGAAACTTGAAGGCTATAGCTAGGTGCATGATATAAATTAACATGTTATTAAAATTTGACACACTTTTTCACATAATAATAATAGTCTTGGTTAAGGGTAGGCTAATAAAGGTTGAGATGGAGGATGCACTTAGTTATGGTGAGGCCATTAAAATGGCCTCCATAGATACCATTGTGCATTTCCTTAATAACATGAGAGACTTTGTGACTACATAGGCAACATAAGAGGAGGCTGTCAAAGCCAAATTTATAAAGAATCCCACCCATAATGGTATAGTGAGAGGTACCTTGAAAAAATTATATTTGATCATTCTTAGAAAGGCCAAATTAAATAATGACAAGGTTTAGATAATCGAAGGTTTGCTGGTACCAAAGGTCAAGTTGGGTCTCCTCGACATTGAAAATGGTGGGAGAATTTGGTTTGATATAAGATGGCTGAGTAAGACTATGAATAATGATAAAAAACATAAAATATGAGGGTGTATATAGTATCTTAGAGGCAAGGGAAGTCATGGTATCAACAAACTTGTTGGTAGATCATGGGGTTAACTGGATACAATAGTGTTCAAATAATGCTAAAGTTTGTCAACTAGTTGTTTGTACTATTACAAAACATAATTTTTACACTGGTAAGAGCCATTGATTTTATTGACCACAAGTTGAGAGTCACCAAAGATATTGATTTTTTTGAATCCTAGGGCTAAGGTAGTCTAAAGGCCTATCACTAGGGCTTTATACTCAACCATATTATTGGTACATTCAAAGTCAAGCTTGAAGGACAAAGTAAGAGGTTCATTATTAAAGGGGATAAAGATGATACCTGATCCCCCACCATGTTTAAATAATGATCCATAAAATAACATGGTGAATTGATAGGTGAAATCTGCTTTAGATAGGGCAATGATGGACTCATCAAGGAGATCAAGAGGAAGAGGCTGATTATCTACTAGCAGTGCTTCAGCCAATTGGTCAATAATGACTTTCCCCTTAATTGACTTATGCTAGAGGAAATCAAGGTAAAATTATACTAAGAGAATGAGCCACTTGACCATACACTAGTTTTAGTATGGCTTGGAGTGCATGTACTTGAGTAGGTTCATGTTGATTATGACATAGGTTTTGTGGTTAAGTAGGTAGTGGCAAAGTTTGGTGGCCATGAAGACTAAAGATAAGCATAGATTCTTAGTATATCAAGTCTTGTACTCTAAAATCATGTAAATAATGTAGTACATAACTTTCTCTTTATGTTTTTCATCTCAGTGAGCCAACATTGCCCCTAGGGAATGATCGGTGGTAGAGATATAAAGGTAAAAGGGTTGGTTGTCCTTAGGAGGGGTAAAGATAGGTGGTGACAAAAGACACTATTTGATTGAATTAAAAGGGTTTGATAATCTCTATTCCATTTGAAAGACCTTTCCTTCTTTAGGAGGTGGTGAAATGGTTGACATTGATCCAAAAGCTAGGAGATGAAATGACGAATGGATTGCAATTTTCCATATAAATTATGGAATTGATTAAGGTTGGTAGGAGGGAGCATATCTAGGATTACTTTGATTTTGGTAGGGTAAACTTCAATTCTATGAAGGGAGACAATGAAACCAAGGAGCTTTCCTGACAAGACCCCTAAAATGCACTTTTTGGGGTTAAAATTAACATGGTAGTGGATAAACCATTCAAAAATGATTTTAAATATAGACAAGTGATATTTTCAAAGCTTTGATGTTTCAAGAATGTCATACACATATTCCTCTATGATCTTATGGATAAGGTCATGAAAAATATAGATCATAGCACATTGGTAGGTTACACTAGCATTCTTTAACCTAAAAGACATGACTCTATAGCAAAAGGTACTCTAAGTGGTGGCAAAGGCTATTTTATGTTAATCTTTGGGGGCGATTAAGATCTGATTATAACCCAAGAATCCATCCATGAGAGATAACATCTCATGGTTGGCTATAAGATCAACAAGTTGGTTAATGCTAGGTAGAGGAAAGTCATCTTTGGGGTAGGTGAGGTTAAGGTCATGAAATTACACACAAATACATAGTCCCCCTATGGATTTAATGATAGGTACCACATTTGAGAACCATTGGGGCTAGTTAATAGGTTTAATGAAGTTGACAAATAGGAAATGCTGAAGCTCTTCTTTGACAAGAAGGGTGATGTGAGGATTCATGCATCAGAGCTTTTACTTGACAGGTTTGGAATCATAGTGAGTGACTATGTTATGGGTGGAAATGGTGGGGTTGATCCAAGGCATATCACTGTAAGACCAAAAAAATGTTATGCTACAATTTTAGAGGGAAGAGGGGAAATCCTAAATTTCCTTGGAATTTAATAATTAATCAATTTTGACTATACAGGAGTTATCCAGAGTACCCAAGTTGATATCCATGGTGGATTCATTCAACATGCTTGAGGTCTCAAGAGGAAGGGATTTATGGATTGAAGAATCTAAGGTACCAAGGTAGGTGAGAATGGAATCATCATTGTGGCACTAAACAATGTTAACGGTAAGAGAGTCCTCTACTATCATCTCAAGATGGGTCAAAGGGATGGTCATAGTCAGCCCCTCCTGATAAGTTAGGGGTCCTAGGTTGATCATGTTGATGAATTTTTTTTATGTGTGGTGATATCATTGTTGGGTGAATATTTTGTCGACCAGCTAACTAGTATTCAAAATAGTTCCTATCACCACAACATAGGGAGATTGGTCATCTAGATGTGTAGGTTTACCAGCATCACAAGGGGAAAAATCTCTCCTCTCATCAAGGGGAGGTTCCCTATTAAATATGTAGAGGCTATATACAATATATATATATATATGCAGAAAGTAAGACACAGGGGTGGGATGAACCATCCATCTCTCTTTTTTTAGAGATGATGCTGATAAACAAGGAAGAAATCTTGGGTGATCTGAAAGGTACTTCTCTTATTTCAAAATCAACTTTTAGCCAAGAGCTAGACCCCTTCCTAAATAGTAGAAATCCTAGTGCAATGATAAAAGGCACTTCTCTTCTTTCAGAAGTGTTCTTCAGCAAGCAACAAGAATCTTTTAGGTAGCAAGTAACCGGTAACGAGGGTGCTGAGTGACCAGTAACCCGAGAGAAAAAAAGAACAATGGGGGCACCACATCATCCCAAGGCTCTTTACATAGGAAAAGAAAATGCAAACACACTGAAGGTACTTATGGGGGCACAACGTCATCCCACAGTTGGCCTTTAGGACACCTTCCTGATCACCTCCACTAGTTCTGCTTGTTAGATCAAATGGACAAGAAAGCTCCTAGGAAATAGACATATGAACAATATCCTAAGATAACACAAGCTATAACAACACAAATTCTACAAGTAACTTGTTTTATCATTCAGATAAAATAATATGAACTATAATTTGAGCTCAAAGTCTCAATAATGCCTTTCAATTTGGGCAGAGTTTTGCTTTTGATAATCAAAAAGGTCTCCCTTAAAATGATACAAGAGATTATATTATATAGAGGCCTAAGGGAGATTTGGCACTTAGTTCCAAAGAATGGCCCATGCTGTGCATTCAATGCCTTGAATGCATTTCCAAGTTTGTCAAAGGACTGCATTGAAAATAGGGCAGCTGTCTTAACTATGACATGTCAGTTCATCTCTACTACCTCCTCTTGAGTCTGAATCACACATTCCATCACCTAATAGCCATGTAAATGTCTATTCTACCTTTAATTCAAAGGGGACAAACAAGCTGCACTTTCAATGTTTACAGGCCCCCAAATATCTACCTAGTGAACTGCTTCACCGACCAGTAATAACTCCTGCTGAGTTTCCCTCTTTATCTCTTCCTTCTCTTAATCTTGGCCTTAGGATTTTTTGAACGCATTCAGGTCTGCACTTTAAGTTTGCTAAAATCAAAAGACACTTCATTGAGACAAATTTGACATTTACGAGCCTATCATTTTTCCCAGCAACTTCCTCATGTCTTTCTCGCTTGCCATGGTCACTTTCTACTTGTAACACAGGTGACGACACATGGAGGGATCTACAGCTTCAAGATTGGATTATCAAAATAAGCCTTAAAATTGATTAACAGCTAAGGGGGGCATGGATGTAGACACTTGGCAGCTTCTGCTATGCTGAGACGAGACATGTGGTGAGTTCTATGATTTGGGGATTTATTTGAAACTATGTCTCAGCTTGTGACACCTAGAAACATTTGCTACTCTTTGAGGCTCAAACCCTTCCCAAAGGGAACTTTCCCTTCGGGGTCTTCTTAGTGACCTTCGAGCTTTGATCCTTCAGTGGGCTATCATCCCTTTCATTTCCTTCAGACAAAATGTCTAAAGGAATTCCTTCAGACAATTCATTCAAAGGAAACCTTTCTTTGGCTCTATATGCACCTTTGTATCACAAGTGCCCCTTTATTTTGACACATGGAACCTTTCACTCTTCAAACAAGTGCTAAGTGTCATCTTCTACAAGAATAGGTGAGGACACGTGGCATCTTCCACTATCGACGCTTGGTAGCATCCACCACCTCGAGCCTTTATGACATTGTAGAAATATTTGGGGCTCAGTTGGGCTCTTGTGGATGATGACACTTATTGGCCTTTGTCAATCTCTACAAGGGACATGTGGCACATTCTGAATACATTTGTTAGTCATGTAGCTACAGACACGTGGCATGTTTTGCTTTGACCCACCAGGGATATGTGGTAGCTTTCGATGGAATAGTCGAGGATACATGGAAGCATCCATCTAATTCAAAGGAGTTATTAGAAACCTTTGAGATTCTGGTAGGAGAAGACACATGGAGGCTTTTGTTTAACTCTAGAAACACTTATGGAAATAGTCAAGACTCACTTTAGCAATCATGTGGACGATGACACTTGTCGACTTCCTCCATTTCTCACCAAGGATACGTGGTGTCTTTTGCTGCATCATATTGAAACCCTCTACCATTGACACTTGTCACCCTCCATGGGACTCTAAGAGAAGCTTTATCAAAAGAAGCCTTATAACTTATAAGAAACTTTGAGAAGTGAATGCTGACACATGTCATGTTCCACTGAGTTATAATGGTGACATGTGGCATGATCCGAATATTTCTAGCACTTGCACAGATGTAGACACGTGGCAACTTCTGATGAGTTTTCAAAAAGGGACATGTGGCACATTCTAACACTTCTCTAAAACAAAGTATAAAGGGGCTTAATTGATGACACTTAGCAGCATCCGCCTGACTCTTTCTTTTTCATGCATCCTTCCTTAACTGAGGCAACCTTTTGAATTGCTTGAACCTTTGAACCTTGACAAAGTGCTTGACCCATTTGAAGCTTGCTGCTGATATTGAACATTGAACCCATTGAACTTTGAACCAAAGTGGTTCAAGGTTCAATAGTTCATTGGTTTATTTATAAGATTGTCGATGACCCTTTTTCAGTTGAACCAAAGCTTTGAACCTATTGAACCTAATAATACCTTTACCAAAAAGTTGAGAAAATGATGAATTTGAATGTTTCAGAACAAATTTTTGGAAAGGGGAAGAACAATTTTGGCCATGCAGGACCAAAATAGTCCTACATTGTCTAAAAAATGAGGAATCACTTTTCAGAGACAATAGTTGGCTCCTATTGGGGAACTTCCTTCAGATGACAACTTAGAATAGCTGAGGGGAGTAGAAACTAGAATCTTCAGTGCCTTGAAGTGTGCCATTGGGCTACAGAGTCATGCTACTTAAAAAGAAAGGCTCCAAAAGAAACAAACAAACAAAACAAAGCAGAAATAAAAACTATACAAATATACATATGTATAGGTGAACTTATCTGATACTTCAAGAATTGAAGTAATTCAAACACTACTCATTATGGGACAATGGAAGGGGATGCCATCTTAGTAAACTAGCAGGAAACCATTCTGCCCCCAAAAATGGTAATGGGCGAATGGAGCTCTCCACCAGGAAACCAATTTTCTATGTCTTCCCCTTGGTTTTCTCTTCTTCTTGGCCCGAAGCAAGACTTGAATTTTGGTCCAAAAACCATGAATCTTTGCTCTCTTGGCAAAGAGTTCCTTTTCCTAATTTTGATGGGTAGCAGCACAGCCTAGTACCATAATTTTCTATTTTGATAGCTCAGCCCAACACATGTCTTGATTATCCCCCTCAGATATCTTAGATTCTTCTTCATTTGGAAGAGAGGGTTCTTCTGCACTTATGGTGCACTCCACCAATTATTTCACTATTTCATCCCTGCCTGAAGACTCAAACAAAATTTGGGTTGTAGGGACCACCATTTGGGTCTCAACACATTTGACATGATCAATTATGTCAAATGGCTGGATTAGATTAGGCACAAAGGATGGGAGTTATTCCTTTTGGTTTATGGGAGGGGTGGAAGGACTGGTCTACAAATTTGAAGTAGAAGGTGCAGAGATGTTTGATGTACTTACTTCTTTAGCAATCACTAGGTCCTTTAACTGGAAAGGGAAAGGGGTTCTCTGCTTAGCAATTAAAATCACTGGTTGGGGTCACTTTATTTTTTCTTTATCAGCTTGTTGGACTGACTGATTCTCAGACTGGGTGAATACTATGTTTGATCCTTCAACTACTTCACCTTCACTCCTGGGTTCATCCTGGTAATTTAGGAAACTGATGTGGGAGTCACCAGCTAATTCTTCTTTATCCTCCCTGAAGAGATTAGCATCATTTTCTTGTTCGAACTCAAGTTGGAAATAGGAAACATGTTCTATTTCCAAATATCCAACTATTGAGTTGGTTAGAGGTGCTTCAAGGGCAAGGTTCCTCTATGGGGGAAGAAGACAATTGGGTTACCCTTGACTTTTGGTAGCATTGCCTTAATATGGCTAATTGGGGAATGTCCTCCTTGGTGCATCTCTATATAGAGGAGCACAAGACATACCTTGTGCCATTTGCCTTTTCAAGGCTAGCAATTCATTTGCTAGCTTTTGGAGCATTGAGTCAGTGGTGGCTATAGGTGAGTATCCAGAAGATGAAGAAGGTTTGCCTCTATTAGGATCTCTCCTTATCTTTCCTACCAAGATAAGGTCATATTCTACCTCAGTAGACAAGTCTTGAGCAATAGCAAGGTCTATGTGGCCAGCTCGTCTCATCAAAAAAATCACTTCAAGCAGCTATGAGTTGATGAAGAAACACATGAGATTTTGAGGTGTCAGCTGGGTGATCATGGGAATCCTGTGCCTCAGCTTGTTAAACCTGGCAATGAAGTCCCTCATAGGTTCATGGAGCTCATTCTTCATCTATATGAGCTAGGCCAATAAGGCATGCACATCTTCTGTAGGTTTGAACCTGGCTTCAAACTTGGCTTTGAGTGTATCCCAATCAGTCACTAATCTAGCTTGCAGATGGTAGAACCAGTCTACAGTAGCACCTTGAAGGGTCTCCACAAAAACCCTGACTGCCACGTCTTCAAATTCCACCCCTATCACACCATAGGATATGCTAAAAGCTATAATGTGTTGATTAGGGTGAACTATCCCATCACCAAAGAATTTGGGGAAATTCTTTCTTGAACTATGTGGGAGTTCATGCAGAGGTGGAGTTAAGTTAAGTGGACCAAAAGAGTTACCCCAGGGGCCTCGAGCTGCCATGATTTAATTATTGAAAGTAGGGATAACACATCTAAATGGAGTGACCAGATTGTAAAACAAAAATGGATAAGGACTGGCCATGCTTTAGCTTGAGGCTTGAAGCTTCAAATTGCACTTTCTTTCCCAGCAGCTCTGGTTTTGTAGACTAGATAAAATAACAGAAGTGGAGGAAGATGGAGATGGATGAAAATGGTAAGGCTATAAATGGATAATGGGTAGGACACATAACAAAGTTTCCAGTGTCTATAAAATGGATAAGGGAAGGAACTACTTTAATCTAAAACTTGAGGCTTCAGACTGCATGTTCATCCCCAGCGGAGTCACCAATTACTATTGCATGATGCTAGGGGGAAAAATTAACAATAGGAAAACACTGGAGTAGTTCATTCTTCTACAGTGGAATGCATGGATACGGCTAAAAATGGATAATGGGTAAGTTAAAGGTGATTTTTCAATCTGAAACTTGAGGTTCCAAATTGCATAAAATTACTATGTCCCCAATGGAGTCACCAAAAACTGTTGGGTGAATATTTTGTCAACCAGCTAATTGGCATTCAAAATAGTTCCTATCACCACAACATATGGAGATTGGTCATCTAGATGTGTAGGTTTACTACATCACAAGGGGACCAATTTCTCCTCTCATCAAGGGGAGGTTCCTTATTAAATATGCAGAGGCTATATACAATATATATATATGCAAAAAGTAAGACATAGGGGTGGGATGAACCATCTATCTCTCTTTTTCAGAGATGATGCTAATAAACAAAGAAGAAATCTTGGGTGATGGGGAAGGTACTTCTCTTATTTTAGAAGCAAATTTTAGCCAAGAGCCAAACCCCTTCCTAAATAGTATAAATCTTGGTGCAATGACAGAAGGCACTTCTCTTCTTTAATAAGTGTTCTTCAATAGGCAGCAAGAATCTTTCAGGTATCAAGTAATCGGTAATGGGGGTGCTGAGTGACCACCAACCTGAGAGAGAAAAATAAAGAACAATGGGGGCACCATGTCATCCCAAGGCTCTTTACACAAGAAAGGAAAATGCAAACACACTGAAGGTACTTATAGGGGCACAACGTCATCCCACAGTTGGCCTTCAGGACACCTTCTTGATCACCTTAACTAGTTCTGCTTGTTAAATCAAATAGACAAGAAAGCTCCTAGGAAATAGACATAAGAACAATCTCCTAAGATAGCACAAGCTATAATAGCAAAAAGTCTGCAAGTAACTTATTTTCTCATTTAGATAAAATAATATGAACTACAATCTGAGCTCAAAGTCTCAGTAATGCCTTTCAATTTAGGCAAAATTTTGCTTTTGATAATCAAAAAGGTCTCCCTTCAAATGATACCAGAGATTATATTATATAGAGGCCTAAGGGAGATTTGGCACTTATTTCCAAAGAACAGCCCATGCTATGCATTCAATGCCTTGAATGCATTTCTAGCTTTGTCAAAGGACTGCATTGAAAATAGGGTAGCTATCTTAACTATGGTGTGTCGGTTCATCTCTAGTGCCTCCTCTTGAGTTTGAATCACTCATTCCATCACCTGCTAGCTACACAAATGTCTATTCTGCCTTTAATTCAAAGGGGACAAATAGGCTACACTTTCAATGTTTATAGGCCCCAAATATCTACTCAGTGAACTGCTTCACCTACCGACAGTAACTCTTGTTGAGTTTCCCTCTTTGTTTCTTCCTTCTCTTGATCCTGGCCTTAGGCTTTTTCAAATGCATTCAGGTCCATGCTTTAAGTCTACTAAAATCAATAGACACTTCATTGAGACAAATTTGATGTTTACAGGCCCATCATTTTTCCTAGCAACTTCCTCATGTCTTTCTCACTTGCCATGGTCACTTTCTACTTTCAATGTGGGTGAGGACACATGGAGGGATCCATAGCTTTGAGATTGGCTTATCAAAATAAGCCTTGATATTATTAGTAGCTGAGGGGGGCATGAACATAGACACTTGGTAGCTTCTGTTGCACTGGGATGGGACACATGGTGAGTTCTATGCTTTGGGGCTTCATTTGAAACTATGTCTCAGCTTGTGACACCTAGCAGCATCCACTACTCTTTGAGGCTCAAACCCTTCCTGAAGGGAACTTGCCCTTTGGGGTCTTCTAAGTGGCCTTCGGGCTTTGATCCTTCAGTGGGCTATTGTCCCTTTCATTTCCTATAGACAAAATGTTTGAAGGAATTCCTTTAGATAATTCATATGAAGGAAACCTTTCCTTGGCTCTATATGCACCTTTGTATCATGAGTTCCCCTTTCTTTTGACACATGGCACCTTCCACTCTTTGAACAAGTGCCAAGTGTCATCTTCCATGGGAATAGGTGAGGACACGTGGCAACATTCACCACCTCAAGCCTTTGTGACATTGTAGAAACATTTGGGGCTTAGTCAGGCTCTTGCAGATGATGACACTTGTCAGCCTTCACCAATCTCTGCAAGGGACATGTGGCACATTCTAAATACATTTATTAGTCATGTAGTTGTAGACATGTGGCATGTTCCACTTTGACCCACCAGGGATATGTGGCAGCTTTTGATGGAATAGTCAAGGATATGTGGAAGCATCCATCTAATTCAAAGGAGCTCTTAGAAACCTTTAAGATTCTAGCAAGAGAAGACATGTGGAGGCTTCCATCAAACTCTAGAAACACTTACAGAAACATTCAGGACTCACTTTAGCAATCACATGGATGATGACACTTGTTGGCTTTTGCCATTTCTGACTAAGGACATGTGGTGTCTTCCACTGCATCGTATTAAAACCCTCCACTATTGACACTTGTCACCCTCTACAGAACTCTAAGAGAAGCTTTATTGAAAGAAGCCTTGCAGCTTATAAGAAACTTTGAGAAGTGAATGCCAACATATGTTGCATTCCACTAAGTTACAATGCCAACATGTGGCACAATCTAAATATTTATATCACTTGCATGGATGCAGACATGTGGCAGCTTTTGATGAGTTTTCAAAAAGGGACATGTGGTACGTTCCACCACTTCTCAAAAATAAAGCATAAAGGGGTTCGGCCGACGACACTTGGTAGCATCTGCCTGACTCTTTCTTTTGCATGTGTCCTTCCTTAACTGAGGCAACCTTTTGAATTGCTTAAACCTTTAAACCATGACAAAGCACTTGATCTATTTGAAGCTTGCCACTGATATTGAACCTTGAACCCATTGAAATTTGAACCAAAGTGGTTCAAGGTTCAACGGTTCATTAGTTCATTTAGAAGATTGCTGATGACCCTTTTTTGATTAAACCAAAGCATTGAACCTTTCTCAAAAGTGTCTAAGTGTGAGAAACTAGTCTCCTTTGATTGAACTCATATGTAGAAGCCTTTGAACCCATTGAACCTGCTAATCCCTTTACCAAAAAGTTGAGAAAATGACAAATTTTAATGTTTCAGAACAATTTTGGCCATGTAGGACCAAAATAGTCCTACGTTGTCTAAAAAATGAGGAATCACTTTTCAGGGATAACAGTCATCATCCTCACTCACAAGTGGTGGTGAGGTTGGTGAGGGAGGGACATCCTCCTCAATAATGACAATGGTAGGTTGTTTTGCTTTCTTCTTATTAGGCAAGATTAAACCAAGTTTGTGCTTCTCTTATGGTTTCCTAGTTTTGATGGTGACCAATTCATGTGGATCATGTTCATATTATCCAATACTAAAACCTTTCCAAGCACACCAATCGAGGTATGTCTTGGAAAAACTTGGTTTATCAAGGTATGAGAAACTGGTGGTGAATGGATGAGGTGGAAGAAACACTAAGGTATTTTGTGAGTCCCTCATATATAAAACATGTATGATGATTGGGAAGTCCAAAGGGAATGATAGTTATAATATTTGGGTCATATCCTAGTTTTGGTAAGTTTCCCATACTCATGAGGAGTAGGGAAAGTGTCAAGGGAGAGAAGGTGATGCTCCCTCAACAAAATGTGATAGAATGTTGATTCCAAAGGGTCTATGATAGGGATTTTGTGTAAAGGTATAAAGGAACTAGTTGATACCTCATCAGTGTAAGGAGGTATGATATCTACTTTGGTAGTTAGAGGTTGGGTTTGAGCTACTAAGGGTGTGATGGATGGAAGTATAAGGACATCATTAGGGTGGTAGGTCATATTGAATGTTGAAAAAGGACTTATGTCAGCTTGGATAGTGATGACCTGGCCTTCACGCTCAAACTTAATGCAATGGTAGAGGGTAGAGGGAACATGACCCATGGAGCAAATCTAAGGTCTTCCCAACAAGACATATTGGAATCCACCTTCTAAAATATAAAATAGTTTAGGGAGTGTGAGAGGTAATACATGGATATGATGGATGATAGTTCCCAAGGTAGTGGCCATGGTATCATCAAAGGAATGAAGGATAACTATTCAAACATAAAATTATCTCATAGGTGGAGTTGGTTATAGGCATGAAAGGGGATGATGTTTATGATAGGTCCCCCATCAATCATGCCCTATTTGATGTGAGTTTGGTTGATATAGGTAGTGATAAAGAGAGGAGAATCTAGGTCCTCAGAATGGATGGAGGGTATTTACAAATCCTTGAAGGTAACAAGGTTTGAAACTTGAAGGACATCAATAAAGGTAGATAGAAGTTTGGGGTCCTTAAGATGGACCTCAATGGATTTCAAAGCCTCTATTAGTGCTTAGTGGTGATGGGGAGAGGTAGAGATTAACTTGTAAAAGCTCATCTTCACTGGTGTCTACTGAAGTTATTTGAAGATAAATCTCTTGATGAATTCTAAGGGGTTATATTAGGAGGCACCTAAGATAGACACCTTAGGTTTGATCAAAGATGAAGATGGTTAGGTGTACATTAGTTTGGATTTTGAAGAGGGGTATGCCTAAGGAATATACACCTTAACCTTACCCTTATCCTTTTTCTATGCTCTTGTGACCACGTTGATAATATGGATAGAAGGATGGGTTGAGCTAGAAGATTGGTCATATTCATCTTCACTTCAAGGTGAGAGTAGAGGAGTGGGTGAGTGTTGGGTAGGTATGGTGGGTGGTTGGATTGGTATGGGGTTCATAGGAGGTTTGTTTGTTAATAGATCATCTTTATCATAAAGTTGATGGATGATGGTTTGGAGATCTTTGTAGTTCTCTGTGTCATGGCCCAGTGTCTTACGATAATCACACACTTAGTGATCATTGCACGAGGCAAATTTTGAAGCTAGAGGATCAAAGGGTCTGATGGGAGGTAAATCTAAATAAGAAGTTTGTAATAACCTATGGAGGATGGTTGAGTAGGACTCAACTAAAGGTTGTAAAGGCATATCAATTTTGGATATGGTGGTTAAAGTAAGAGGTTGATTAGAAATAGGTCTAGTAGTAGGTGCCTTGGGTAGGGTGTTACACTTGATCGATGGATTTAGTTTAGGCAAAGAGGTTGAGTAGCTGGAGGTATAATATTATAGGGCAGGTAGCCTAGGTACTATAGGTCTAGTAAAGAGAGGTGTGTCAAAAAGCAGCTATGAATGTGTAACCAAGAGAGGTGGTGGGGTTTTGGTAGAGGTAATTGGACTCCTATTCAAGGTATATGGATGAGGTTCAAGAATGTAGGGAAAATTTGAGGGAGGCAAATTTTAGGCCTATTGGATTTTGTGTGGATTTGCTTCTTTAGTTGCTTTGGTTTGGTGTTTGGTTGATGGGCTTAAATGGGTTAGGTCTACTTTCATAGATGGTTGACTAAGGCTCAGTGTAGGGATGATACCAAGATTCTTGGCATACCTAGTTGGGATGATAGGAGAGGGATTGGCTACTTGGGTCTTGGTTGGATTAAGTGGTTAGGGGTTGGTCAATTTGGTATAGGTCTTAGTTGGTTGGCTAGAGGGTTTGGTCATTTGGGTAGACATGGTAAGGGATTGGCCAATGGAAGTGATGGGTTGGTCTAATTTGTTAGGAATAAAAAAACTTAAATCCAAATATATTATTACCATAAACTAGATCTAAAGCTATGCAATAACATGCATCATATAAAAATTCCTTAATTCACCATTAATTAAAGCATAAATGAGATCAAGATAAAAAAAACATAGATAACATAGATTTAACGTGGTTCACCCAATGTGGGATACATCCACAAATGAAAGTTTTCAAATAAATCAGTAATCTAAATCAAGATTATAATGAACTCTCATAGAGAGAAAAAAAATCTTCTATAGAAAGTGTTACACAAAAAGTTGCATACTCACCTGCACCTGCACAATGATGTATCTCACAAGTTTCTAAACCATACCCTATAATGAACATCTGCACTTTTTAAAATACCTATACTTTAACTCTAATCATCAAAGCCACACCATGTAAATAAACCATCAACCTCTAAAGGCCGCATCACACCTTGTATATATAATAAAATGAAGAAAATCCATAAAAAGAGGATCAAATGTGCAATGTTTATCTAAAATAAGCATTATACAACATGTGACAACCCTCCTCCACCTCATCAAGCTTTTCCAAAATCTCTCCCAAGGAGGAATTCACAATTTCCATCCCTCCACCTTCTAAGGGCACATTTTCCCAAAAGCATGTGATCACAACCAACTCCACTTAACAAAGAAAGAGTTCCCTTTTCCAAAAAACAACTAGCTTCCTTAAAACAAGGAAGTCAACATGGGAAAAGGCATCTAACAACTAACTCCATGAAATATGGAATACATAGAAATTATGAATATAAAGAATATTCCACTCACATGTGGAGAACATGAAAATTACTCCCCCCACATCTTTATAGCTCTTTAGGCACCAAAAATTTATTCTTGTGGCCATGTGATAGCCCCAAATGGATCCACACTCAACAATCTCCCACTTGGAGACCATTTTTCCTAAACATAATCTATCAATGCTCTATGTCTACCAAGGCCAACCAAATCTAAACATAATCTCAACTTGTCTAATGTGACCACCTTGGTCATCATATCCACATGATTCTAGCTAGTATGAATCTTCTCTAGCTTCACCAAGTTATCCTCCAAAGCTATTCTGATGAAGTGATAACATAACTAATTTTTTCATCCTTGAGTGGAAAGCAGAGTTTTTTGCCAATGAATATCACTCTGATTATCACTGTGTATTCTCACAGATTCCTATGCATGCCCCAAATCTTGAAACAACTCCTATAACCAAATTATCTCCTTGTTAGTCTCTATGGTAGCAACATATTTTTCCTCTATGGTTGAAAAATCCACAACCTTCTATATCCTATAAATCTAACTAACCATTGTATCTCTAATAGTAAATATATATCCTATCATACTTATCTTGCTATCAATATCCCTTGCCATATCCAATTACACATAACCACACAAAGTGGTATCTGATCCACCATAACATAATTCAAAATCAATGGTTCCTCTTAAATGCTGAAGAATCCATTTTGCTACTTGCCAATGCTCATAACCTAGATCACTCATATACTTGCTCACAACTCCCATTACTTGGGCAATATCTGGCCTAGTAAAAATGATGGCATACATCAAGTTGTCAACTACTGATGAGTAAGGTACCTTAGACATCTTAATCTTTTTATCTTCCATCTTGGGATACTACTCCTTTGATAATCTAAAGTGGCATGCCAAGGGAGTACCAACAGATTTAACATGTAACATGCTAAACCTTTCCAAGACTTTCTTCACATAATTTGATTGGGATAAGATCAAATTCCTCTCCTTCTTGTCATGAGAAATCTTCATACCAAGGATTTGATTTTCAACACCCAAATCCTTCATATAAAAAGAGTCACTAAGCTATTTCTTGAGCATATGAATATGTTGTATGTTATTTCCTAAAACTAACATGTCATAGACATACAAAAATAATATAATAAAATAACCATCATCAAAATGCTTAGGTGCTTTTCTTACCCTAGAAGACCTTATTACCATAGGAGCTTGGGGTTATTGTGTAGAATGTTCCTAAACTGAATTCTTGGATACTTTACCATTCACAATGTCATCCAATACTATGTACTCTTTCTATTCCTGATCCTGTTCCTGCAACTAATCTTTATGTATGACTTTTTCATTAAAGACTACATCTCTAGACCAAAATATTTTCCTATCTTTAATGCTTCATAAACAAAAACCAAATTCATCCTCACCATAACAAACAAATGTGCATTTATCTGATTTAGCCTCTAGCTTGGTCCTATCCTCTTTTTTAATGAGAGCAAAAGCCTCACATCCAAAGAATCTAAGAAAATAATAATCAACATTCTTACCAAACCAAGCTTGTTCTGAAATGCCTCCATTCAAAGGCATAAAAGTTCCTCTATTAATCAAATATACTACTATGCTAACTACTTCTACCCAAAAATGTAAAGGCAACCCTGCATGTAACCTCATGCTCCTAGCATGTTCCATGACTATTTCATTCATCCTTTAAAATAACCTATTCTGTTATGGAGTTCCTAGAATTATCCTTTACCTATGGATTTAAGTATTAGAATAATAACCAAAGAAAGCATTATTACAATAATCACCTCCATTATTTGATCTAAAACATTTCAACTTGAGACCTATTTCATTCTCAACCAAGTCTTTCCACTTCTTAAAAGTGTCAAATACATTAGTTTTATTTTTAATGCAATAAACCCAAACTTTTTGAGTTGCATCATCTATAAAAGTCACATAATAATTGGATCCACCAATAGAATATACCTGAGTTGGTTCCTATACATCTAAGTGTACCAGATCTAACTTGTGATCTTTCTTTATGGGTCCAACCTTCAGGAACTTAACCCACTTCTATTTCTCATACACATAATTTTCATAGAAGTCTAGATCTATGTCTTTTAATATAGACAACTTATCTTTTAAGATCTACATGCCCTTATGGCTCATTTGACTGAGCCTGTAGTACCACATAGTTCCATCTCCATTTGTAATAACTAAATTAGTAGAATCAACACTACTAGTCAAATATAAAGTACCAAATTTATTACCTCTCGAGATCACAAGAGCACCTTTGGTAACTTTCTAAAAATGTACAATAAAAAATATTGAACATCCCTCACTGCCTGATTGCCCCACTGAAACTAAGTTTCATCTCACAATAGGCACGTGTTTAACATCCTTAAAGATCCATGTGTTCCCATTCTTCATCTTAACTTGAACACAACCTTTCCCTACTATCTCACATTGTTCATCATCACCAAGATATAAATGTCCTAGATTCTCTTGAACATAATCAATAAAATAATGTGGCATGAAAAGAACCCCTTGAATCTAACAACCAAGACTTATAAAAACTATCCATAAAAATAATTAAGGCATATTGACATGATTTACCTAATGTCACATTTACCTCATTTATTTCCTCTTTATTGGCATTCTTATCCTAAAGTGACCAATAATCCTTCTTTGAGTGTCCACTCTTCCCATAATGCTAGCATATCATCTTAGATCTAGATCTAAACTTAGATGTACCTTTTGCATTTCCTTGATTGCCTTTACTCTTATCATTTTAAATCCCTCTAGTATCAAAAGATAAATCATTACTTGAAGATGATTCACCATTGCTTTTCCTTTGTATCTTCTCACTAAGGATCGTACCTACAACATCCTCAAAATTTAAACTTCCCTTGGTAGGGACTACATTAATTACAACCATAACCAAATTATCCCAACTATCAGGTAAAGAACATAAGATTAGCAAATCTCTAACTTCATCATCAAAATTAATTCCAACTAAAGTGAGCATACTTACAGCTATATTAAAATCATTAAGATGATTAGAAATTGAACCTTTCTAAGACATTTCCATGTTAAGCAATATTTTCATAAGAATTTTTTTATTAAAAGTTAAAGGTTTCTCCTATAACTTCCCAAGTTTATCCATGAGATACTTTGTAGTTATCTGATCTATAATGTTAAATATAACAAAAGATGTAGGGCATAACTGTATGGATTCTAATGCCTTCCTTTCAAGTAATGACCAATCTACATCACTCATACTTATAAGTTGTCCTCCTTTCCTCTCCAAGGGGAGTTAAAGTTCCTTCTGATATAGGTAATCTTCCATCTACATTTTTCACAAACTAAAATGCTTACCATCAAACTTCTCAACTCTAAATTTGATCTCTTCTCCCATAGCTGCCACTCAAGCTAATAGCCTTCTTGTGACTTACCACTTCAGCAAAACACACAACCAATGGCTCTAATACTAGTTGTTAAGAATAAAAACACATAAATATAGATATAATATTACCATAAACTAGATCTAAAGCTATGAAATAACATGAATCATTGAAACATTCCTTAATCCACCATTAATATGAAAGCATAAATGAGAGAGATAAAAAACATAGATAACATAGATCTAACGTGGTTTACCCAATGTGGGCTACATCCACCAATGAAAGTTATCAAATAAATCAATAATCTAAAATAAGATTACAATGAAATCTCATAGAGATAGAAACAAAAATCTCCTATAAAAGGTGCTGCACAAAAAGTTACACATTCACCTACACCTGCACAATGATGTATCTCACAAGTTACTAAACCACACCCTGTAATAAACACCCGCACTTTAAAAAAAAACTACACTTTTAATTTTATCCTTAAATCCACACCATGCAAATAAACCATCAACCTCTAATGGCCATACCACACCTTATATATATAAGAAAATGAAGAAAATCCACAAAAGGAGGAGCAAATGTGTAATGCTTATCCAAAATAAGCATTATCCAACATGTGACAACCCTCTTCCACCTCATCAAGCTTATCCAAAATCTCTCCCAAGGAGGAATTCACCATTTATATCTCTCTACCTTCTAAGGGCACATTTTCCCAAAAGCATGTGATCACAACCAACTCCAATCAACAAGGAAGGAGTTCCCTTTTCCAAAAAATAACTAGCTTCCTCAAGACATGGAAGTCAACATGGGAAAAGGCATATAAAAACTAACTCCATGAAATATGGAATACATATAAATTAGGAATATAAGGAATATTCCAATCACATGTTGAGAACGTAAAAATTATGCCCCCATATCTTTAGATCTCTTTAGGCCCCAAAAATTTATTTGTATGGTTATGTGATAGCCCCAAAGGTATCCACACTCAACATGATTAAGAAAGGGTTGGAGGCTCTAATTAGGTAATATAAGGGAGACCTTATTGATACCATAGGGTGGCTCTATCTAAGTCTGGGTTGGAGATGAACTCCAATTTTTTCACTAACCTAAAGAAGGGTTTATAAGTTGGTTTGGTTCCCTCAATGGTGGACCTAAAAGATAACTGCTTAAGTGGAGAAATAGGGATGGTAACCTTATCCTCTCCCTCAATCAAAGGATACAAGGTTGAGATAGGTGTTTCCTCTATGGGAGGAGTAAGCATGGGGGTTTTTTCCTTAAGAATGATCTTTGAAGGGGAATTGGTTCACCCCATAGCTAAAGGTGAGGGTGAGGTGGTAGTGGTTGGTTGTTTTGGTGTATCAGTTAAAAATATATATAGTGGCTTCACTACCTCAATAAGTTGATGGAGAAGGGATCATATTTCTTTAATTTGAGTGTTCAAAAGAAGGGAAGGTGATTCCATAACCTCAATGGATGGAGGTGGAGGATTAGAATATTGGGTACTAGGTGGTTTGATAATGATGGCATCAAGGACCATGTTAACTATATGGGTATCATGAGAATACTTGATGTTATTGCTCTCATTCTTGGTAGGAGCATGGTTTAGACAAGGTTGCCTAAGTATATCAAGGGCTTGGTTTGAGGGTGCATTGAGGTTGTCTAATGTGAGTTCCCCCTTGTTAATGAGGGATTAGACAAGACTCTTAAAGGTGTTACATCTATTGACATCATGTCCTATCACTCAGTGAAAGGCACATAAATCATTCTCTTTATACCAACTAGGTGCAGGATGAGAGGAGTTGAATTGATGGGGTGGCTTGATAGGAATAAGTTTAATGATATTAGATTTCAATAACTTATCTAAGATGGAAGCATATGAATCTTCAAGTGGAGTGAACTATTTTTAGTTATTCTAGGTTTGGTTCCTTAGGTTTTGCATTAAGGAACTAGAGGAATTTGATTGGTTTATAGAAGGTGGAGGAGTAGGTTTTAGGATAACTACATTCATGGTTCCCTTGTTCTTGGTATTGGTATTGGGATAGTTACTTGACTTGGATGAAGAAGCCTCATTATTTTTATAGGTTGGGTTCTTGTTCTTGAGATTAAACTTACCTTCATCAATGACTCAGTTATCCAGCTTACATGTCATGGTAAAATCTTCATTGAAGATTTGAAAGATTTGGACATGTAGGGTAAAGGAGATATGCTTGGCATATGCCTAAGAAAATAGCTTTATGATTTCAGGTTGAGGAAAGAAAAAGGACAATTGGTTAATTAGGATCCTCTAATGAGCCACAAATTCAGCAATAGATTCATCTTAAAACTATCAAATAGAGTAGAGGTTGGTGATAGACACTTTCTTGGAGATATTGATTAAAAATGGTCCAAGAAGGTTTGAGCCAGTTGGGTGAAGGAGATGATGGAATGTTTGGGTAATGAACTATACCAATCTAAGGCCAAGACCACTAGAGACATGGGGAAGGTGTGGAGAAAAAGGGCATCATCATAAGTGATGAGATAAAAAACATGCTTAAATTCCCTAAGGTATTATTAGGGATCTTTCTTACTTTGAAACTTAGAGAACTTAAGAAGTTCCCATTAGGGATGATATGGCCTGATAGGTACAGATGGATGGATGAGATCATTAAAAATTTAGTCATGATAGGATATTGTGAGCACCTAAGATGGATGACTCTAAGGTTGTCATATTGTCTATAATCATCTTCATTAAGTCCACTTGGGGTTGTGTACCCAAAGGGTTATAAGATGCATATTATTTTAGTGGTTAAGAAACATGTAGATAGTGGGTAGAAGGTTGGGAGGCTACCACATATGATTAAGTAGATGTCAATGGTTGGGTTGAATATGCATAAAGGTAGGTAGAGGTAGGTGATTGTATAGTGGGTACATACCCTTATAGATTAGGGATGTAGCCAAAAGTTGATCTGAGGGGTGTTTGTTGGATAGGAGTGGTAGTTAGGTTAGTGATCGATGGAAGGGTGGTAACCCTTGTACAAATTAGTGGTAAGGTAGAGGGTATGGACACCATAAGGATTTGGAATAGAGTAGTTGTTGATTGTTTTAAGGTATCTAAAGGAAGGCTTGTAGTGATAGAGGTAAGCAATCATATATTGGAGGAGTGGTTGTTAGGAGTAGAAGGTATAAGGGCAGTGGTAGTTTGGGGTGGTTAGTTTTCAATGGTAGTCTCAAATGGGTTGTTGGTTAATGAGGAAGATTGGGTAGTCAATGGTTGTGTAGTAGCCATGGAAATGGAGGTATTCTTCATGAGATGGGGAGGTATACCATAAGGTAGATATACAAGTGGGGTTGAAATTGGGATGTGGTAAGACATGGTTGTAAGATAGTGTTGTAAAACTCTAAGATTTTTGTCTAAGAAAGAGATAAAATTTGCATCTCCTTGAGGGACCTCCAAAGGTAAGACATGACTTCTTAAGGGGTGAGGAGAGTCTACTAGTTCAAAAACATAGTCCATGAATGAAGAGGTAGAAGAGGTAGGTTGATTCAGTGGTGGGTTTTGCTCTGTAAGGTCTCTTCATTACTAGCAAGTGAGAGCCATGAGAGATAGGGGAGATAGAAAGCATAAACAATCTTACTACTCAAACAAAGAGAAAACAAGAAAATGATCTATGAAAATAGATCACACTCTAAAAGATACATTAAGCCTTAGATTTTTAATTAATCTCACTTTTGGCTTATGCCTTAAGAAAATGTGTGACTAAAATTTGTTTGTAAAATTGGTACTAAAGAGGTAGTCTAAGGTTGGTTTCAGGTTATGTTTAGGCACTAAAAAATAATCTAAATTAGAATCAATATGTGGCTTGGTATTGGGGCCTACCCCCTCACTTCACATACTACAACGATAAGGGTTTCAAGTGGTTAGAAAAAATATATTGATGTCCAAAGATTATACTCAACTACAGAGCTAATTTGGTCCTCCTCTTGGTAATGACCTCCAAGTAGGATCATCAAGAAAAGGTAGGGTTACCACTAGGTGATTAAATCCTATTTGGGCCTTGTCTCAAGTTTGTTTGGTGTTTAATTGATGAAATTGGTTTGGTTTAGGTGTGTACAACAAAGAGTGAAGCTATGATAGATTACTTTTCCTTTAAGTTAAGCTATGTGAACTAAAATTTTTAGCAGTCAATGTATGCACTTAATTTTAAGCCCAAATAAACTTTTAATTTTGCTAATGAGCAAACAATAGAGAGAGTGAAAGAAAATAAGAACCTAAATATGGACACAAGGGTCCCACCAGGTGTGCCAAAATATTTTAGTGAATTTATTACTTATTATAGAAAGGACGAATAGAAGAAACTAAGTCTTGGTATAGTTGAAAAACTTAATTGATAGTGTGCATGTTGAATCAAAATATTGTGAAGAGCTCCTCTTTGGCTTGGGAGGATGACCTAAAGATAAGAAATCACTAAAGAAAACTTGTTTTTTAGATAGATAGTTGAGTGGATTACCTAATGATAGATAGATCCCAGAAGTGAGAGCTTCCTTAGGCACTATCAATCCACATATTTTAAACAATTAAGTTTATAAATAGAAAAGTAAGGTACTTGCATCAATGAATAAAAATGTACTAAAATTGAATACAAGAGTGCTTGCTAAGAAAATAAACTATAAATGATTGGATTAGTGATAAAATAATTAACACTAGTGATAGAGGGTTGGAATATGCTTCAGAAAATTAGAAAGGGTTTTGTGAACAAACAGGGACATAGAAAATTTGGTTTGATTGGGTGTAGGTAGGTGAAATTAGCTTGCTAGTTTATGGTGCCACAATGACCATCAGTGGTTGGGATGACCATCGATGGTCAAGTTGACCATCGGTGGTTGGGCAGACCATTAATGGTTAAGTCAACCATCATCATTTATTATGTAATGATCTAGGTTGGTAATTTTGGTTGATTGATGAGATTCAAAAGATGAATTCTGAGAGATGGGTAGGGTCTTGGTTGATTGTAAAATATAAATAAATTAAATTAATACTAAAAATCAATTACTTGTCTTACCATAAGTCAATTGGGTGGATGGTTGAGATAGTTAGCTTGTTGGTGGAATCTAGATTGATTCTAACAGAGTAATGATACCTGAAGGCTTGATAGAGAATCAATGACAAATTGACTCTCTGATATGATTGATTTATTGATGATGATGATTGACCTATAAGAAATAAAATCATAGATACACAAGCTCTTGATGCTAATTATAGATGGATTTTACCTCCCAGCTTTCTTCTTATAGGCATAAGCAAGAAGTGGAAGTGAAGGTTCAATTAGGCTGTCTAATTATAAATTGTCCATGCAAAGACTTACAACAAGATTTAGACAAGCTATAATTAGAAAATCAAAGAAAATGGTTTGCATGATTTTGGTTAGGGAGGTGGACCCTGACCATTGATGGTTAGGGTGACCATCAATGGTTACCTTGACCATCGATGATTAAGTACCAAGGTGTAAAAAGGGATAAAAGGCAAGGTTAAGCCGGTTAAGTTAAACTAACTATGAGTAAGCTCGATTAGGGTTTAGAAGGTTAAATTAGTCTTGAGAGGGTCCCAAGGAAGTCAAGGGATACTTTGACATTTGGAATTTTTGTGTGCATATTTATGGTATCTACACTAGTAGAGAAAACCATGCAGATCTAGAATATTCATGCAAAAAGAGGTGAAATTTTCTATTTCTAGCATCTTTGACTTATAGGATAGTTTGGAAAATAACATGCAAGAGTTGGGCATGATCCTTTGCTTGGAATGGCATATATGGAACTGGAAGATCTTCATGTAATGTTCCTTTTTCATACAACTAAAAATATCTCCTCTTGGAAAATGAGTGGCATCCAAAATAGAACATGACTTTCAAAAAGATAACTATAGTTACCTTTGCAAAACCCTATCTTGCAAAACACAAATAAGACTTTTAATTTTTTTTAAGTCATATCACTTTGTCAAAATGGACTTTTTAAAGTTTCCTTACATGCTTTTACACTTTTGGTAATTGTAACTTGTCAACATAGAAAGTGTAATTTACAATTGTGCATTTTACAACTTTCACCCTATCTAAAATATAAAGTGTAAAATACATGTGTCTCTTTCTCAAAAGAGATGTAAAAGATAGATATTATTTTATGATATACAAATTAAAATGTTTTTTTCAAATTAAATTACAATATGTGGAAATATTTAAATAGAGAGAGATTAATCAATATCCAAAATTTCCTTAGCCTGCTTATCTTTCTCGGCCTATAGTGTTTCAACATATGCATCAATGGCCTTGAAAATTTCCTATATTCAATCTTCTTTTGGTCCATAATAATAGAGGTGAAAGGTCACATAACCTACTTAAATATCAAATAATTCCTTCTTAAAAGTCTTGATTCCCTGCATTTACATTCTTATCTCATCTATTGCTCTATCATACTTGATAAATCTGTGGATAAAACTCAGGGTGAAGACTATAGTCTTTGTAGATTATTTTTCAACCACTTCCTTGAACTTATTATAAACTGATTATACCTAAAAGAGGTTCTATACATCATCTATTGGTTGGCATGATATCATATACATCATTCCTTCAATGTCATACAACATACCAATAGCCTTGTCATGTGCCACCTTGGCCTTATGAGCAGATTTTGTGAGTATCCTTATATGAAATTGAGTTTCTCTATGTAATTTCTCATGCTCAACATCATTCTATAGTATATTCTTAGCACCAAGAGTATCCATATCAATTGAAGTCACAAATATCAAATTGGGATAATAGAAGTTCAAGGTTTGAATTTCTCATTCATATTTATTGACTTGTTCTCTCAAGATATTCTTTCTCTCTCTAATTATTTCATACTAGTCTATTATTGTAGTAATAAATTTATTGCCCTTAGAAATGAGTTATTATGAAAATTATTTGGTAGCCCTTCCCATATGAGAAATCTCTTGAATCAAATCAATTATACCTTGATCTATAAATTGATTAACTGGCTACACTGATTGTGCTTATCCTAATGATTCACTAGGCTCTAAGAACTAGTTCAATGTAGCCGTAAGCTAATCCACTTTATTCTTCAATTCATCCTTGGTGGCCTTATCATGATCAATTATTTCAAAGAGGGATTTGATGCTAGATTGTACATCATGTTTTATCACCTCTCTTACTGACCGTCGAAGGTGGATCTTGGAAATCTTATAATTTCCCACCATAATATTTTCCTTTGATTTTTTTGGTGGGGGGACTGAAATTTTAACATACCTCTCCCATTTTTCATCATTGAATATCATAAAAAAGGTCCTAGGAGTAGGTTTGGACTTTTTTTGGACCTATGATAGACCAAATTACAATGTGCTAGGGTCAATCATTTATTTTATCTTCTTCCCCACTAATTGTGCTAGCCAACTAGGGGTAGCATCTAGTTACTTGGAAACTATCACCAAAGAATCAATAATTGATGTAGCTACATTGATAGAAACTATGATAATTGTGAAGTCCTATGTAAAAGTTTCCATTAGTTTCTCAAGAGGTACCTTTTAAATATCACTTCCATTAATATATTTCAAATTTATATTCACATCAAAAACTTGAGTCTCTCCAATCTCAATAGAAGGTGTTGTGAAAATAGTGGAAGTGGAAAAGGTGGAGGCAATGGAAATAATTGCGTCTATTGGGGAAGTAGAAGATGGAATAGACATAGGGATTGTGAATTTGGGAATAGGTGGGAGGGTATAATCCAAATAATTAAATGAATAAATTAGATGTGTTGGACCACTTAGGGTTGGTGATGTAAAGAAGGTGAGTGGGGATGGAAGTAAAATAATACTTACCTCTAGACTTGTGATGGCTTGCAAGACTTAAGTCAAGATGACTGAGTCCATGGAAATGTATTATTGGGTGGTGTTGGAAATCAATGTTGATGGAATAGAAAGAACTACAAATGGAATAAAAAGATGGAGTGGAATGAAAGGGAAAGGTGAAATTGGAGGAAGGGAAAGTGGAGTGGAATACTAAGGATCTACTGATGGGGGATCCTGAGTATGCACTTAAATTAATTGTATTGGTTTCACTTAGATTATTATGGTAGGTAAAATGGTATGAATGATATGTAGAGTGAAAACTATAGATGTAAGGGGAGTATAAACTTGAGGTGGAGGTGTTGGAGCTTCTGGAATGATATGCACAGGAGGAGGGAAAATAGTTGAAATTGGGGTTATTACTATGATAGATATGGGAATAGAAGCCATAAGATATCTTGCTTCTATTGTGTCTTCAAATGAGATGTCAATCAATTATTTTTTATCTATCCCATCCTTTCTTGATTGCCCCTTTTAATCTTTAGTCTTTTTTTTCTTCTTCTTCTTCAAATCCTCTGATGATTCACTTGTGGTTTTACTTGAACCCTTTTTTGATAAAGAAATCCCTTCTACTTTAAGCTTCAAAATCTTCTCTCTAACTCCTATTATTTATCTTGTTACTTTTACCCCCTTGCTCCTTATCTAATTGAGTATTATGTTTATCACACCTACTATTTTATTAAATAGAGAAAAGGATTCTAGAGTTGACCACCTTACTGGTGGTAGGGGTTAAGTGATGACCTATGTATAATAAATTAGGTCCACATTGGACTCATCATCCACCAAGTCATCAAGGATTAGTGCCAAATAATAATCCTTGATATGTTATAGGTCATTCTAGAATGATCCCTCATTTTGACCCTCTCCTCATCCTCACAGTCTTCCAAATAGTCTTCATAATATGGAACATGAGAGTATGTTGCAAGTGCTAGTATGCTGGTGATCTTCCCATAGACATCAAAAAATGGCCTAGACTCAAAATTATTTAAGGTAATTTGGCACATTTCATCTTTATCACATTTGGCCTTGAGGAAGGAGGGACATGTGTATCTACCAATAGAAATTGGGAAATGAATTCCCACTTTGTGCCTATTGGAAAGGAGCTTATGGGTCTCTACAAGTTGCCTAACCATCTCCATCAATGCTTATTTATTGATAACATATTTGGGAAGGGTATATGGGAAGAAACTAAAACTAGATGATCTAATATAGGAATAGGTGGGTAATTAAATTAAGTATGAACCCCATTTATTAATCTCTTCAATTTTTGTTGATGAGAACCTTATTTTCTGTAGTTCTTTATCAAACATGATAATGATGTAATAGATAAAAGCATAATTTACTCTCCTAAAATGTTGTATACTAGCCTCTAATGTGAGGTCAAGATAGTATTTGTATACTCTATTTATTTATCTAGGGATTGTGTTGAGGCATAGGAAAGATCTCCCTTTGGCCAAAATGTAGACAAGGTAAGAAGTCATAAAATTTACCAATTGTTTTCACCTCCAAAAATTGATTATGGAGGGAATCACTTATTAGTTAAGCCTAGTGAATGTGTCAGACATTTGTTAAATGAACCAGATGTATTGGTACATCCATTCTTGAAAGATCTTGGCATCATGACTGCTAGTGATTTTGTGCAACAATATAATAATATCTCCCACCTCATCAATGAAATCAAGCCTATATAAGGTATTTGGTTGTCTGGTGGAGGAAGCCTTGGGGGACTTAAGACATTATCTATTGATAATCTTCTAATTCCCATCTATTTTTTATTCAAATAATTGTGTGGTTATCTATGGAGTTATATTAAGATAACTCTCAAATTTTAGGATTACAAATATTGAATTAATGAAGTCAGAGTCTAGATTTAGAATACTTTCCCCTCATTCATTCAAGACTTATATTATATTAAGATCATAGTGTTAGGCTAGTGTGAGCACTAACTTAGGGCTTTGGACTGATAATGGGAATGATGTAGCTTGTTGTAATCCAGAGTCATAAATACTATGGATCTAATCACTCTTAAACTTTGCACTTATTCTAGTTAAAAAGTCTCCTAGGTCAATATGACCTAAATTAGTATTTGTTTTCTCTGATCTATTAGAATTTAAATTGAGAGTTAATCTAGGGCCTTTAGATTTGAACTTCATCTATTTTGGAGACATAAAATTTGGATTTATTTCTTGTGAGAAACTAACTATGAGACCTAGTGGGGTTTGCAGGTGTTCCAAGCAAATAGAATCTCCAATGGAGATTTGAGGTAATCTATGCAAACAAAAGTTCCAAAAAAACTTGGAGGTGATTGAAGTAGGTGAAAAATACATGGATCTAGGAAGTGTTCTAGGCAAGTTAGATCTTCAGTGGAATTGGAAGGTGTCAGAAGCAATGTGGATTCCCACAAGGATGGGAAGTGTTTAAAGAAGCTCCACTATCTACGACTTGGAACTCTGTGGGGATCTTAGGTGGTTGGGACAATGATAAAACCTATGGATACTTTAGGTGATTGAGGCAAGTTTAATGTTCATAGGGACCTTGGAGGTATCTACAAGGAATATTCACTTGTCTTGATGAAACCATATATTTCGACTGTGAATTTAAAAGGGAAAACTCTTAAGGTTTTAGTGATGAAATTTTTTTGAGATAAACCCTTAGGAAACCCTAGATTTACTAACTATAATTTTGGAGATAATGACAACACAACAAAAATGAAACTACCAACACCTAAAAAACATAGAGAAACCATAAAAATAATAATGTCCAAACAAGCAATGGTAACTTTGATCAAAAGAATTTGAAACTTTTCACATGAAGGGAAATATCTTGAAAAAGCTTAAAATTTGTAGGAATAATGGTGGAAAATATCATGCAATAATTAAAATGACATGGAAGTCAATTTGTAATCATGGCTTGAACTTGTAGGTACTTGATTAGAACATGGCTCGAGTGTTGTATGTGTGAGATTCATTGTCAGAAATCAAAACACACTTAGAAAATTTAAACAATCATAAAAAATCCCCAAATCACTTGGTTTAAGTAGGATAACCTCTATAATTAATGTATTAATGGTAGTTGGTCTTAGAGATACAAGGTACTTGGAGTAAGTCCCATGTCCATGAGATGGGGGTGTTCGATTTATTTGAATGGAAGAAGGTAGAACCTACAATGCATTTTACAAGTTTTTCAACTTGAAAATTGCACATGCATCTTTTGAATTTTTTTCTAAGATGGTACTTTTGTGCTTCAACACGATTTGAGTAGATAATAATATTATCTAGATATACCAGGATCATTTCATTTATCAAACCTCTAAATACTATATCCATGGCTCTTTAAAATTTTGCACCAGTATTAGTCAAACAAAAAGGCATCTTTTTGTATACATACATGCCCCATTTTGTGGTGAAGGTAGTTTTGTATTGATCTTACTCTTGTACCAAGATTTGGTTATAGCAGAATAACCATCTAGAAGGGAAAAGTTTTTATATCTTGTTACACTTTGTATAATTTTGTCTATGGGCTAGAGAGAATAATGATACTTTAGAGATGCTTTGTTTAGGTCTCTAAAATCCACACACAACTTGATTTCACCATTTTTATTTTTGATAGGGACTATATTAGCAACCCAAGATGAGTGCTTGATAGGAAAAAATATATTAACCTCTATCAATTTAGAGAGCTTACTTTTCATCAGGGGTTCTATTTTTGGATTAATGGGTCTATTCTTCAGTCTAATAGTCTTATTGTTTGGATCAACTCTATTATATGCTAGGCTAAATTAGGGTCAAAGCCTCTTAGATCATGATAACTCCTAATTAAGTTATCATAAAATTCTTGGCATAACTTAATGAAAATTTTCTTTTCAGAGTCATTACATACCTTTCATAGCTTTAGAGTTTTGCCTTCTAAAATGACCATCATCTCATAATATTATTCATTGGCCAAAATGTTCTTCTCAACTTTCAACTAGTCATTCGAATTGAAGATGTTCTCTAGTGTAACAAGACCCATAGGTAGTTTGTTTATCTTTAGCTAGATGATCTGATCCCCATATTGATCCTAGAGTTTTAGTTGGTTCTTATCTGATAATTTAGATTCTTCTTTTAGAAAATTTTTAATTTGTTGATCATTATCAAAGACTTGCCAATTAGTTACATTATTAGAAATAAATGGTCTTACTACCAGTTTCACATGCTGGCTATTTTATTTTTTTCCCCTCGCATAAGTTATATTGGGAGCCCATTGAGGCCATATGATCATCATCTTTGTTATATGATTTTGGCACTACTTAAATATTCAGAGTGGTGAAATCTTCAAATAGGTCCCAAACACTATGCTTATAAGATCTCAATAAATTGTTCTTAGTCATGCTTCTAGATCTTACTTGGTTAATAATTAGCTCACTATCACCAAATATTTGTAGGGATTATATCCCTCTCTTTGGCTAACTGTAGTCCTCGAATCAAATCTTTAGATTCAGCTACATTTTTAGTGTAGCTAAACTGAAGTCTAAAATAATAGAAATAACTCTCCTTTTGGGGAGAGATCAAGAAAACACATAAACCCAATCCATTTATGCTTCTCAAACCATCGAAGAATAACTGCCATATTCCTTGAAGATCTTTAGTTGCTTTTAGAGTATTAGGAATGATTACATCATTCTCATGTATGTAATATGTACCTATCCTAGTTTCTTATACATGGTCATAAGGATCAAATTATAGAGCTAATCCCCATTTATATAAGAGAATATCTATAGTATCTTCTATGGTGGTTACATATTCATGATCTATTTCCTCTTCTTGATCTTGTATATACACTTCATGTCTATGGGAGGAGGAGTCTATGGTTTAATATGGTCCTTAGCTATTGGATCAACTCTTATTACTACTCTTGTCCCATACCTCATCCTAAGCATCATGTAAGACCAATCTATAGACAAATATCCTCCTATTTTCATAGTAAAATCTTATGAAAGGAAAATTGTGAAATAAGGTGGAAGATCGATAACCAAGATATATTAAGAGATTGAAAAGCTTAGACATGCATGGATAGTGAGATTTAAATATTTTAGTATTCCAATTTTTAAAAAATAATCACATCCAACTAAACCAATCCCTTATTCACAAGTGTATATTTTATGCCAAGAGCACCAGCTATCTTTTTGGGTATAAAAAAACTACTAGCCCCTGAATCTACCATGCAATTATGAACTAGATGCTTCCAAACTATTAGTGAGAGATAGAAAGGGGGATGCTTACTATTTTTTCCCATCTTAGTTTTAGTTTTTGGTTGGCACAAATTAATATTAGTATTAAGTCCCTTAGCTGGAGCCTTATCTACTATTTATAAATTCTTTAAAGCCTCTTGTAGCAAATCTCTTTATGCTGGTATAGATAGGTCATCCCACATAGTAACATTCAGAGTGGTCCTCTTCATTTCCTCCACTATATTAAAAGGGATATTCCAAACCTTTGCCAATACTTTTATGGGTGTTACATCCTCTTTGATAAGATTTGGAGTCAACACTTTTAATTTGGGCTGGCTAGTGGGTACAAAGGGTGGCCTTTGTACAATGTTGTTCTTTGTAAGTTCATGTACAACTTTGGAAGTTATAGCCTATTCCACCTTGGGGGGATGATCACTCTCAATTAATATTTTATTTGATAATGTATTGGATGTCACTGGACTTCCACCATTGAAAAATGCCTCCTCTTGATTTACCCCACAAAAGTCCTCCTCTTGCTAGTTCAAGAGAGTATCCTCTCTTTGAATAGGTTCTTGTGTGTTTTCTTATTGGGAAGTGGATTATTCTTATTATCCATGTGTACTTGTCATGACTTACACCATCAAATATTGACTAATGATGCCATTGGGACAAGTATTCTGATTATGTAGCTGTGAATGAGGATAACACCACTCATAATCTTGAACCAAGTTATTTTGAATATGTACAATGGCTTTGGAAGTATTTAGTGCATGTAAAGTAGGGACATTTGAGGGTTTTAGTTGAATATTTTGACCTTATAGCTACTGATAACCTTGGTATTATTTCCTATCTCCCTAATATGGCTACCTATTGGGATGGTATGCTAGGTTACCCTGCTGGTAAGGCTTATAATTATGAGATTGCTACCTCTTCATTGCTACTAATTCATTGCTAAAACTCTTAAATAGTGACTTAACCTCATATATTTTATTTGTAGAAGTAGGGGTCAAATATGGTGCCTTTCTCATAGTGAGAATTGGAAAAATTATAGGTGGGGTAGGATTTATTTATGGAAATTGAGGTATTGGTAGTCCTAGGGAAATTTTTTTAGCTTGAATTAAACCATTCTCTACCCTTATAAAAATTTCATAAGCACCCAAGAGTGTGGTGCCACCCATAGACTGAATCATAAAAACTATATCACTATTTAGGGCTCTCAAATAATATAAGAAAACATTATTTGTAGTTGGCTTGATTAGTGCCAAAATTTTATTTCATGTCTTTTGGAAACAAAAATTGAAATCAATCATGAGCTCATGAGGAGCCCATTAAATGGTAGTCAATTGTTGAACCAAGGAAAGGTGGTCACTATTATCTTTGAATTGAGCACATAACATGGTGCTTAAATCATCCCAAAATTGAATAGAGTTAGGAGTAAGACTTTTGTACCACTGTAAGGCTTTACCCTTAAAAGAGGAGACTAGGAGTCTGACTACAACATTCTCTTGTACCATTTTGTTGACTATACATAGATTGGAAATAGCTTATATGTACTCCATAATAGTAGTGGAAGTTTCACCAGTGAAATATGGTAAGTTTTTTAAGGCTGAGGTTGGTATATCATCATATTGAGCCATTAAGAGAGTGTTGGCCCCATTAAAGGCTACAATATTTTTGGCCACTATCAGAGGAATAAAACTGATAAGAGTAGGATTAATTGTAGGGGATGTAAATAAATTTTCTAGATATACTTTATAATGAGGTAAACTGATTTTGATCTCTTTTTAAGTATAAAGGATAATTCTAAAAAATCAGCTTTCTTACCTTTTGTAGTTGTTCTTATTTGTCGACTTGGCATACATAACCCTTGAAATCTTGAAACCATAAACCAGTGGAGTCTCCAAGTGCCCTTGTAATGCATCCAAATCTCATGAAACCTTTGCCAAGAATAACACCAATTTATTTATACTTTTTGTATCCCACCAGGCATGCCAAAAACTATTATCACATAGATTTGCACTTATCTTGATTCTGTAGCTTGTTGTGTAATTACCTAATGATACAATGGAAAAACCTCCAAGCTATGGTAATTTGGAAAATTGAGGTTAAACTTTGGAGAAGGCTAGATTAATTTCACTAAATCTGATGCAACTGATAAGATATCAGTGCTTATATAAATTTTGCTTGTTTCTAGTGTTCTTTCTCCTAAACTAAATTTTGACTGGGAAAAGATTTGAAAAATGAAATTTTGCAAAAACTAAAAATAGTGATTGCACCAAATATTTTAGTGGGTCTTAATGCTTTCTTAATAAAAAAATATTTCAACAAATCAATTTAAATTTGTTCTAGGACAGACTCATGCAAATGAGAAATCAAAGGCAATATTTTCTCTTTTCATAGAAGGGACCATATTCACTTATTTTCATCAAAAAATATTTTAGAAGGGTAAAATACCACAAAAATATTTCTTGTGACTAAAAAATAAGAACTATAATATCCAAAAATACTCAAATAACTTGCATACACAAGGATCTCTCAGACAAGAAAGACAAATCTTCAATTAATTTTCATTCTCAAGGTTACAGCTTGTAAATAATACTTTCAAAATGCAAAAATATATCACTAACAACAAAAAAGATAGATTGGGCCACAAGGTCTACCCATATTTATACAAAAATATCTCATAAATGAGATGTATTAAAATTTGAATGCCCAATAGAGAAAACCATGCAGATCTAAAATCTTCATGCAAAAAGAGATGAGATCTTCTATTTATGGTGTCTTTGACTTATAGGATGATTTGGAAAATAACATGCAAGAGTTGGGTGTGACCCTTTACTTAGAATGGCATAGATGGAACTAGAATATCTTTATGTAATGCTCCTTCTTCTTCATGTAACTAAAAATAGATCCTCTTGAAAAATGGGCAATGTCTAAGATAGAACTTGACTTTCAAAAAGATAACTAAAGTTCCTTTATAAAAACCTATCCTGCAAAACACAAGTGAGACTTTTAAATTTTATAAGTCATATCACTTTGTAAAAATAGACTTTAGAATTTTCAATACATGTTTTTACTCTTTTGGCAATTGTAACTTGTCAAAATAGAAAGTTTAATTTGTAATTATTTTTTTTACAACTCTCACCCTATCAAAAATATAAAGCATTAAATACATGTGTCCCTTTCTCAAAAGAGCTATAAAAGACAGCAGTAATTTTACAATATACAACTTACAATGTTTTTTGCAAATGCAATTAAAATATGTGGAAATATTTAAACAAAGAGAGATAAATCAATAACCAAAATTCCCTCAACCTGCTTGTCCTTCTCAGCCTATAGGTTTTCAACATATGCATCAAAGGCCTTAAAAATTTGTTTTATTTAATCTTCTTTTGGTCTATAGGAATAAAGTGAGATGCTACACAATCTAATTGAATATCAATCAATTCCTTTCTAAAAGTCTTGATTCCTTGCATTTACATTCTTATCTTATCTATTACTTTTTCATACCTGATAAACCTATGGATAAAACATAGTGTGAAGATTATAGTCTTTATTAAGCATGAAATATACTAAAAGGGGGGTGAATCAATATATTATATATCTTTTAATTAATCTAATTTATTTTATTTAACCACTTAATCACACATTCAAGATATGTAATAAAATTGAAACAATAATATGCACCCCACGAGAGAGAGAGAGAGAGAGAGAGAGAGAGAGAGAGAGAGAGAGAGAGAGAGAGAGAGAGAGAGAGAGAGAGAGAGAGAGAGAGAGAGAGAGAGAGAGAGAGAGAGTAGATTTTTACATGGAAACCCAAAGTGGGAAAAACCATAGAGAAAAATATCAAGTATATGAATGAGAACCAACTCAAATTACAAAGTTCACAAGCACCAACTTGTAGGATCACTAACCCCTTTGCCGAGCACCGACATAGAAATTATTTGTGAGTACCAACCCAGAAGAACACCAACCCCTTGTAAATATTTATGAGCACCAACCCACAAGAGCACCAACCCCTCTTGTGTATAAAACACAACTATCTCTCAATGTTGCTTACTCAATAAATGATATAACTCTATAATATCACCTGCTTTTCTCTCTTCAAAAATAAATACAAACCATGCACACTCTTACATGTTACAAATGGCTTCTCAAGCCTTTATTTATATCTTTCTAAATGATCTCTGACATTCACCCTTTGTGACCCTTCAATCCTCATGGAAAATGGTGCCAAACTTTCATGACCCTTCATATCCTTGTATTTGAAAATTCATATGGTGACCCTTCATAAGCAAATGCATCCTTGCCTCTTTTGTCTTTATCTTGGTAACTTTTAATATTTCTCAAAGTGTTATTTTATGGAAAAATGTGCCATACCCTCTTCTATCTTCATATGGTGACTCCTAAAATTTCTCAAGATAACTCTTCATGAGAAAATGCATCTCATTCCTATTTTGTCTTTTATCCCATGACTCTTTGACTTCTCCATGGGACATAATTTGACTTGTATGCAACCAAAAATATATTCATTAATATTAAATAAGTATTAACACACATTATCCAAGATATGAATATTAAAAACACCATTAAATGCAATGGGGCCTTTATCACCAATAATGTTAGACCTTGACATCAATGACAATATTTCCAACAGTCTTCCCCTTTGTCATTGATGACAACCTCAAACTGAAATTGCCATATATTGAAACTTACACATATTACCACCTAAAAAATATACAGTAACTCCCCCTTATTTTAGCAACTTATACCTATTCCCTGTACCTATTTCTATTCTTCTCCCCCTTTGACATTAATGGCAAAGGGCCTACCTAGAGATAACACTTAGCTCCTACTCAATTTATGCCAAAGCTAAATGGTAGGAAGTAAAATAAATTACTCCTAAATTCTCCTGTAGATACTCAAATGTGTCTTTTGGTAGTGCTTTTATGAAAATATCTACAATCTGCTCTGTAGTATTGATATATTTCATCATAACCTATTCATCTAAAACTTGCTCTCTCAAAAAGTGACATCTAATGGGAATATGCTTTGTTCTTGAATGCATTATTGAATTTTTTGAAATATTAATAGCACTTGTATTATCACAAAAAATAGAAATAAGTTCATCATATTTTACCTTGATATATTCCAAAGTTTGCTTTATCCAAAGCACTTGAGTAAAACATAATACCATTGTAATATATTCTGCTTCAGCTATAGAAAGTGATACTGAATTCTAATTTTTGCTTAACCATGATACTAATCTATCACCAAGGAAGAAATATCCTCAACTTATACTTTTTCTATAATCCAAACAACCTGCCCAATCTGAATCTGTATAAGCAACTAAAGTGAAATCTCTACCTATGGGATACCAAAATCTATAATCTAATGTACCCTTGATATATCTAAATATTCTCTTCACCAAATGAACATGACTATATTTTAGAGTTGACTGATATCTTGCAACCATACCTACTAAATGCATGATGTCTAGTCTTGATGCTATCAACTATAAAAGACTACCAATCATAGATCTATATAAATATTGATTTGCAATAGGTGAATATTCATCTTTCCTCACTTTATTTTCTATACACATTGGTATACCAACTGGTGCACAATCTTCAAAACCAAATTTATTCAACATTTCCTAGGCATATTTAATTTGAGATATAAAAATTCTTTTATTTAACTAAAATATTTGCAACCTTAAGAAAAATGATAATTCCTCAAGCATAGACATCTCAAATTATTTTTGCATATTATCAAAAAATTATTTTGTCATCTTTTCAATATTTCCTCCAAAAATGATGTCATCAACATATACCACAATAATATATTAATGCTCACATTCTATTTTGATGTAGAGATTACTGTCATCAAATCCTCTCTTGAAACTTTGATCCTGTTGGTATTTATCAAGTCTTGCATACCAAGCTCTGGGAGCTTGTTTCAATCCATAAAATGTTTTCTTCAATCTACATCATGGCTACTAATATTTGAGAAAATAAATCCCTCAGGCTACTCAATGTAGACCTCTTCTTTTAGATTCTCATTTAGGAAGGCAAATTTGACATCCATTGAAACACTTTGAAAATTTTAAACATTGCATATGAAAAAAACATTCTAATAGCCTCTAACCTTACTACTGGTGTAAAATTTTCTTGAAAATCTATTCCCTCAATCTGAGCATATCCTTTACATACTAATCTAGCTTTATTTCTAGTCGCTTCTCCATTTTCATTCAATTTATTTCTGTAAACCTATTTTGTTCTTATCATATTGTGATCTTTTAGTCTAGGCACTAATTCCCAAGTATCATTATTTTATATTTTATTTAATTCTTCATCTATTGCCTTAACCTAATACTTATCATGTCTAGCTTCTAAAAAAGTTTTAGGCTGAATTTTGGATAACAAAGAAAAATTAACTTGCTCAAATTCACTTACCATCATTCTTCTAGTGCAAATTCCTTCATTTATGTCCTCGATGATATCACTTTCATTATGATTTATCTAAACATATTTGGATGGAGTTTTGGTGTCCTTTTTCTCCTTTTTCTCATCTTCATTTGATTCTTCAAAATCTTCCTCTTTAATGATTTCAGGGATGTCTAATGGATCACTAATTTTTTGTGTTCCATCTTCTGCTATCTTGACATTTGAACTTTCAATAATTTTCTTAGTTATTTTGTTATAACATCTATAAGATTTACTTTTTCAAGAATAACCAATAAATATACCTTCATCTACTCTGGATTCAAACTTACCAAGTTTTTCATTGGTTCTCTTTATGAAGCATCTGCTACTAAAAACTCTAAAATAATCAACTATTGCTAGTTTGTCTTTCCATAGCTCATAAGGAGTCTTGTCACTATTAAATCTTAATAATGATCTATTTTAATATGCACTTCTATAGCAACTACCTCTCTCCAATATTTATCTAGTATTTTGGATTCATTTAGCATTGTCCTCACCATCTTTTGAACTATTTTGTTTCTCTACTCAACTAATCCATTTTGTTGTCGAGTTCTAGATGCTAAATAATTTCTCTTTATTCCATGATCTTCAAAAAACTCAATAAATTGATCTGACATGAATTTTTCTCCTTGATCTAATTTTAGACACTTAATTTTCAAACTAGTTTCATTCTCAACTAACGTTTTGAATACTTTGAAATGTCTGAAAGCTTTTGATTTTTTTAAAAAACATTACCCAAGTCATACATGAAAAATAATCAATAAGTAACATGAAATATTTATCATCTTGAGTACTTTGAGTTCTCATAGGTCCACACAGATTAGTGTAAACAAGCTCTAACATCTGAATGGTTGAGTACTCTTTTATTTTGAACCACCTTCTAGCCTACTTCCCATGTTAACAAGGTTCACAAAATGTGTTGGATGGATTTGTAATCTTTTAAATATTTATGACTACTTACTTCTTACTAATGTTGAAAATATTATCAAAATTTATGTGTCCCATTATCATGTACCATAGCCAACTTTATTCAATCTTAATCAAACAACATCTTTGACCTTTGATGTCTGATAACATATATAAATTATTGCCTATTCTTTGAACATCTACTATCAACACATCTAAATATTTTATCCTAATTTCACAACCTTGTACATAAAAATTTAGTGTCCATGATCACACATTTGACTTACACTCAAAATATTATGCTTAAGACCTTCTACATATAAAACATTTTTAGTTTTAGTTCTACCATTATCCAAACTTAGTGTACCTTTTCTAGCAATTCTGGCAGTAGTATTATCTCCAAATTTCACCGTGCCACTATTGATCTTCTTCAAGTTTATGAATTTGATTTTGTCTTTTGTCATGTGCCTCAAATGTTCACTATCAATGAACCATGGATTTTCTTCATTTCTTTCATGCAAAACTGTCTATACCAACATATATTTTTTAGGTTGTTTCTTCTTCCATGAACTGATCTAAACATTATTCTTGATGAATGGAGCCTTGAAACTTTGGTCCTTATTGATTGAATCAAACATGCTTCTATAGGACTAAGATATATGTCTAAAGTTTTTGTACTTGTAACATATTATGGCCTCTTCATTAAAGCCTGCTAGAGGAGTAAAAGAGTTGTGGCTTTTGCTTAACTCTACATGACTTTCCTTCTCCTCATTTCTAAAATTGTTATCCCTTTTTTGACATTCTATTTCCTTATGACCATATCCATTACATTGCAATAAAATCAATAACCATAAAAACAAGACCTATTTGTGTATCTCTAACCTGATTGCTTTTTGTAGCTCTATTACTTCTAGCCTTCTTTGTTTGAGATGTCTTCTATCTTCTTAACTTCTTCTTTTTTTATTTTCTCTTTTGTAAGAGCTTCAACATAACTCTTTACTTTTTTCTTGTCTATAAAAGTAGTGGCCTCCCCTTTCTCTTTTTTAAATCTGATACCTATCTTATTTGACATTGATCTTTGATTTTCTAATATCTTATTCAACATATTAGTGTTATTCTCATATTTTGAATCAGTGGTTGCTCTATCATTGATGGTTTTATTTGTTTTCTCAAGATCTAATTTTAAAGAAGCACTTTCAATAACATACCTTTCACTTTATTTACTTACTTTTTGTAATTGTGCCATTAGATCTTCTTCATTCTTCTTGGCTTCTTCAAAGTGTACTTGTATATATTCAATTATTTTCTTTGAATCCTTTTCATTTTTCTTGATCTGGAGCTTTAATATTTGATTCTTCTTTTCAAGATATTTTACCTCTTTGAAGGCATAAATGAGTTCTCCTTCTAGATTTACTTCAAATTCATCTTATTCTTCTTCTTGATCATCTGTACTTTTGCTTGTAGAGGCAACTTCATGTATGGCCATGAATATAATCTCTTATTCTTCTGAATCACTAACTCCACTATCTTCGACTGAGTTAGGATATTTAGAATACAAACTCTTCTTCTTGAATCCCTTCTTGAATTTTTATTTGAAATTCTTCTTATATGTAGACTTTCTTTCTTCATTGTCACCATTTCCATTATTTGGGCACTTAGTTGCAAAATTTCCAATCTTTCCATAATTAAAACATTTAAAAAATAATTCTCTTTGATATTTACCTATGCCCTTTTTTGGTTTATGAATGAATAGAGCTCTATTTTCATCTCCATCATCACTAGAACTGTCACTTGATTATTGAATCTTAGCCTTCTCTTTCTTTGATGTCTTGAAGGTAGCTTCTCTCATTAAGGGTTTCTCTTGTTCAGTCCACATCTCATATGCTGTAATAATACCATGTAGCTCATCCATCTTTATCTTGGATAAATTTTTCATTTCTTACATTGCCAAAATTTTTGCATCATATCTCAATGATATAGATCTCAAAACGTTTTGAACCACAATTGATTCTTCTAACTTTTCTCCAAGACCTTGAATCTAATTAACTATTTGATCAACCTGTAAAAGATAACTTGCTATATTTTCTTCCGCTTCCATCTTCAAACTCTCAAACTATCTTCTGAAAGTTTGAAGCTTAGCTTACTGAACCTTTCCATCACCTTTGTAAATATTCTCAACTTTTATCGAAGTTTTATGAGTAGATTTACATTGCATAAATTTAACAAATTTTGATTCACATAAACCACATAAAATAGTATTTAAATCTTTAGCATTATTTTCACTTTCCTTATTTTCTATTAGAATAGTTACAAGTGTTTGTGGCTCTTCATATTCTTCCACCACTACTTGCTAAATGTCGAATCCAAGGGCCATCAAATAAGTCTTCATCTGTATGCTCCAAAAAGCATAATTCATCCCATCAAACAAAAGTTTCTTATTTGTAGAAAATACTTCATGTGATCCAGCCATCATGCTTTCTTGATCTACCTTCAAGCTGTAAAACTTTTTCAAAAGGAACCTGCTCTGATACTAATTATTAAGCAAAAAATATACTAAGAGGGGGGGGGGGTGAATCAGTATATTATATATCTTTTAATTAATTTGATTTATTTTCTTTAACTAATTAATCACACATTAAATATATGCAATAAGATTGAAATAATAATATGCACCACATAAGAGAGAGAGACACTATATTTTTACATTGAAACCCAAAGTGGGAAAAACCATGAAGAACAATCTCAAGTATATGAATGATCACCAACTCAAATTACAAAGTTCGTAAGCACCAACTTGTAGGAGTACCAACCCCTTTTCTGAACACCAACACATCAAATATTTGTGAGCACCAAATCTTTGCAATTCTTTGTGAGCACCAACCCATAGGAGCACTAACGCATCTTGTGTATAAAACACAACTCTCTCTCAATTTTGCTTACTCAATAAATGATATAACTATACAATATCTCTTGATTTTCTCTCTTAAAAAAAAATACAAACCATACACTCTCTTGCATGTTAATTTTTTTTTCAATCCCTTATTTATATCTTTCCAAATGACCTTTGGCATTCATCGTTTGTGACCCTTCAATCCTAATGGAAAATGGCACCAAACTTGCATGACCCTTCGTATCCTTGCATTTGAAAAGAAATATGGTGACCCTTCATAAGCAAATGCATCCTTTCCTCTTTTATCTTTATCTTGGTGACTTTTCATATTCCTCAAAGTGTCCCTTCATGTAAAAATACACCATACCCTCTTTTGTATTCACATGGTGACTCTTGGAATTCTTCAAGATGACTCTTCATGAGAAAATGCATCTTATTCCTCTTTTATCTTTTACCCCATGACTCTTTGACTTCTCCATGGGCCCTCTTTTAAATTATATACAACCAAAAATATATTAATTAATATTAAATAAATATTAACACACATTATCCAAGATATGAATATTAAAAACACCATTAAATGCAATGGGGCCTTTATCACCAATAATGTTAGACCTTTGACATTAATGATAATATTTCCAACAATCTTTGCATATTTTTTTCAACCACTTCCTTGAAATTATTATACCTAAAATAGGTTCTCTAAATCATCTTCTGGTTGGTATGACATCATATTCATCATTCCTTTAATTTCATACAACATATAAATATCATTGTCATGTGCCACCTTGGCTTTGTGAGCATATTTTGTGAGTATCCTTATCTAAAACTGAGCTACTTTACTTAATTTCTCATGATCAACATCATTCTATAGTATATTCTCAAGAAAAAGAGTATCCATATCAATTAAAGTCACAAATATCAACTTGGGATAATATAAGTTCAAGTTTTGAATTTCTTCTTCATATGTATTGACTTGTTCTCTTAGGATATTCTTTCTTTCTTTGATTATTTCATACTGGTCCATTATTGAAAAAATATCCTTATTATCCTTATAAATGAGTTATTATTATCATTTTTTGGTAACCCTTCCCATATGAGTAATCTCTCAAATGGAATCAATTATAGATTGATCCAAAATTTGATTGACTAGCTGCACTAATTTTGGTTATCTTGATGATTCACTAGGCTCTAAGAAATGGTTCAATGTTGCTATAAGCTGATTCACTTTATTCTTCAATTCATCCTTGGTGGCCTTATCATTATCAATTATTTCAAAGATGGAGTTAATGCCAAATTACACATCATGTTTTAACCCCTCTCTTGTCAACCATCTAAGGTGGATCTTGGAAATTTGATAATCTCCCACCAAAAGATTTTCTTTTGATTTATTCA